>OX578147.1:41943570-42083570 GCA_951213105.1 Amaurobius ferox | reverse complement strand
ATTTCAAATCAAAAATTAGATCGCAATAATATTTTAAGCCTATTTTATTTATAGATGCACGACGCTTAGCGTCGAAAAAAGTAAACTCACTCAAACACTGGATCAGTAAGGTTCTGTCGCATGGTCAATACTTTTAGGTGTTGTTGTTGTTGAGACCCAAACCGTCCGACCTACCAGAAAGGTGTAAGGTAACTGTTTGGACGGCCGGGAAGTGCCACCCAATTTGGACCGGAACCCAGTGGGGGAGGCATCCACAGGGACCGTACCTTCCTTCCCTTACCACCAACCTCTCGGAAGGACTTACGGACCCACATGTTTAACGTGATCGTACTCCGCGTGAACACGGCGGCAGTTTTGGCAGTGGCTGGAATCGAACCCGGGCCTACCGAGTGCAACTCCAGCGCGCTAACCAATGGGCAACCGCGCCCCATACTTTTAGGTGTTCAACTTGTCATCCTTTTAGTTCACCAGAGGACGGAGGATTTTGTATAGTTTAGAAAGTACTTTGAAGCCCTTCTTCGGGTCATTTCCTTCCCGGGAATAAATCGAAATCTGACTCCATTAGGTTCTGTTCCGTTGCTTATGTGTGCAAAGATTCAGCCTTCTAGATTATGTATAATGTTTTTAGAGGATGGTGAAATTTTTTTCGAAAAACTGAATTTTCTCTTCCCCGGGAGGATAGAATCTGTAATTCTGCACCGTTAAGATCTATCCCGGCATTCATAGTGCAAAGATGAAGTATTTTTAATTCCATCAGGGGCTTTCCTGAGGGTCTAAAACAGCACGCTAGACAAGTATTATTTGAATTTAGCCATTTCCAGTTATTTTACTCTTGCATAAAACCATAAGTGCATACTGGTTGTTCACGGAACAATGTGTTTTAAATACATTTACGTTGTTTTTAGAAACATTAAACGTTTTTTTTTCATACCAGATATCTTTTCTGGTTCAATTGTTAAAAAATGGAATTTAAAATAAAAACAAGTTCTTCGAATAATTAAGAAAAACTTCTCTTCAAATTTATTAAGATATTAATTTCTATTTGTCTCGTGAAATAAAACAAAGAATGATATAATTAGAGAAGAGTAAAAAAAATACCTCAGTCATTTTAAAAAAATAATTCTTTATTACTTTTTTATATAAAGTGTTTTAAGCAGTCAACATTTAAAAAAACATCTCATTTTATTTCTATAAAGCGTATTTAAACAAATAACTCGTATATGTGTAATAATAGGAAGTGATTTAAGTATAAAAAAAACTTGAGAATATTAGACTGCACAGTATTTAAGAGTCCCTTTGTTCTTGTGTTCTCTAAAAAAAACTAGGTTTCGTTAATCTCAAAGTATCTCAAAACTTTTATCATTCTTTGAGATCAAGATTTTTCATTTTCTTATGCAAAAGTAAGTGGTGGAAATTCTCTGTAGAAAGAAAAACTTCTGAGTGACAAAATTCAAGATGTTCTTATCTAAAAAATTACTTTTTCTGTAGAAATAATGCAGCTAAAAGCACTTCAGTCGACAAGAAACTGAAAATTGAATCGATAACTGGACGAATATCGATAGCTTTTAGATTAAAGTTCTTTGCTGAAATTTTACTTCTGTAATGTTTGTTTCTAAGGCACTTTCGAAATAAGTAGCTAATGTTTGAAATACACATACAAATAAGTAGCTAATGTTTGAAATACACATAAAATAAGTAGCTAATGTTTGAAATACACATGAAATATATATTTACATACTATTTGTAGTCAATTTTAAAATTACAGGTAAAAATCTGCTAAAATATCATCAGTAGTATTACATATTTGTCTTGTAGTGAGTCGGTATTAGCAATGTCTGATTGATTTTTACTTTCCTTACATACATATAATGTATAAGGAAAGTATTGTGACGGGGTCGAAAATTCGAATTCAAGTTTTCGACGGGAGAGTACGTTTCAAGCATCCTTGAACACAAATCAGAAGATTTTGAGATGATGTCTATTTTCTATGTGAGTGTGTGTGTGCGTGTGAAAGTATTTGTTTGTTTGTTTGTGTGTGTGTGTCAATGAGTCTGCGGAGACGATAACTGGCAAACGAATGGACCGATTTAAACGAAATTTGGTACAAAAATTACAAGCCATGAATACTGAAAGCCTATTGTTTTATACGCAATCGCATGTCCAGAACCCCCCCCCCCCCCCCCCCCAAAATTTTCGAGTGAAATTTTGAAAAAAATCCTCAAAAAAAACAAAACATTTATTAAAGTTACATAAATAGTCATGTCTTATGTAATTTGTCATTAGAAAATGATAAAATAAATTTTGGAACTCTAGCATAAACCGTTCTCGAGATATTGTACAGTTTTCTAAAAATTATCAAAAAATCATACAAAATTAAAAAAAAATATTACCTATTGTTGAAATATGTTCACTTTTCATAAGTAATATCATGCGATAAATTGGGTGACATTATTCTCGTGGATATAGCTAGTTCCATTCATGAAAAAATATACTTTAGGAAATACTTTTGCATTTGGACGCCAATAGTCAGTTATCTGCTACTAGAATAACTTATTTCTCCGTCTGTAACGCTTTTCGAGATTTTGGCCGAAAGTTTCCGACTTGGCGACTTTTTTAAATGCTGCCAGATTAACGAAAATGTCGCCAAATTGATAAAAATGACGTTAAATCAATAAAAATGACGACTAGATGATGAAGTAATTGTCAAAGTATTTTAATACATGGACTATATCGCTTATTGAGGATGCTATCAATATTGATGATTGTTTAGAGTTGCGCGATGTATAAGTTATTTGAGTAGTTTGAAATAGTTTTACATGTTGTCATCCTGAAAATCGTCCAATGTACAATTTAACAATAAAAACGCAGCGCCGTGGATCTTAATTAAAATGACGTCTAAAAAACCCCAAGTTAATTAAAATGACGTCTAAAAATCCCAAGTTAATTAAAATGACGCCTAATGCATGAATTTTCTTAAAATATTACTTTCCTTATATACATAATGTATAAATAAGGAAAGTATTGTGACGGGATCGAAAATTCGAATTCGAGTTTTCGACGGGAGAGCACGTTTCAAGCATCCCTGATCACGAATCAAACATTTTTGAAGTGATGTCTGTGTGTGTGTGTGTCAGTGAGCCTGTGGAGACGATAACTGATGAACGGATGGACTGATTCGAACGAAATTTGGTACAAGAATCACAATCCGTAAACACTGGAAGCCTATTGTTTCTATATGCAATCGAATGTTCAGAACTCCCCTAAATTTTCGAGTGAAATACTGAAAAAATCGCCAAAAAATCAAAGCCGCTAATAAAGTTACGCACACCGACATTTCTTATGTAATTTTTCATTAGAAAACGATTGACAGAAATTGTAGAACGCTAACATGAACCGTTCTCGAGATATTGCACATTTTTGAAAAAAATTATCAAAAAGTCATATAAAATAAAAAAAATCTGATGTGGGCAACACATGACTTTCCTTATATAATGAAATGAATTTACTACTTTTACAGTAAAAAAAATAGGTTTTTCTTATAGTAGATACCTATATTCTTTCCAATATGTTGAATTTTCGACAAACAGTTGTCATTTTCATGGATTTAGCGTCATTTTAATCCATTTGGCGAGATTTTCGTTAATTTGACGACATTTCAAAAAGTCGCCAAGTTGGCGACATTTCAAAATGTCGCCAAGTTGGCGACATTCCGCTAAATTCGTCGCCAGAATCTCGCCATGCTTTACTGACGGAGAAATAAGTTATTCTTATACCAGAAAAATAACTATTGGCGTTCAAATACAAAAGTATTACTCGAAGTATCTGTTCTCATGGAACGAGCTATATCTACGAGAATGGTGTCACCAAGTTTATCGCATGGTATTACATATGAAAAGTGAACATGTTTCTCAATAGAAAATATATATTTTTTTTATTTTATATGACATTGTGATATTTTTTTTTTTAAATGTGTAATATCTCAAGAACGGTTCATGTTAGCGTTCTAAAATTTATGTTAATCGTTTTCTAATGAAAAATTGCATAAGAAATGTCTATTTGCGTAACTTTATTAGCGGTTTTGATTTTTTGAAGATTTTTTCAACATTTTACTCGAAAATTCAGGGGGTTCTGAACATTCGATTGCGTATAAAAACAATAGGCTTCCAGTGTTTACGAATTGTGATTTTTGTGCCAAATTTCGTTCCAATCGGTCCATTCGTTCGTCAGTTATCGTCTCCACAGATTCACTGACACACACATACTTTCACACGCACACACACACTTTCACGCACACACACACACTCACGCACACGCACGCAGACATCACTTCAAAAATGTTTGATTCGTCATCAGGGATGTTTGAAACGTGCTCTCTCGTCGAGAACTCGAATTCGAATTTTAGACTCCGTCACAATATTTTCCTTATACGTTATGTATATAAGGAAAGTAAAAAAATATTTCCTATTGAGAAACATGTTCACTTTTCATATGTAATACCATGCGATAAATTGGGTAATATTATTCTCGTGGATCTATCTCGTTCCATTCATGAAAAAATATACTTTGAGTAATACTTTTGTATTTGATCGCCAATAGTCATTTATCTGCTGTAAGAATAGCTTATTTCTTCGTCCATAACGCTTGGCGAGATTTTGGTAACGATTTTGGCGGAATGTCGCCAGCTTGGCGACTTTTTGAAATGTTGCCAAATTAACGAAAATCTCGCTAAATGGATACAATTGACGCTAAATCAATGAAAATGACGACCAATTATCGAAAATTTAATATCTTAGAAAGAATATAAGTATCTACCTAAGAAAAACCTATTTTTTTTACTGTAAAAGTAGTAAATTCATTGCATTATATAAGGAAAGTCATGCGTTGCCCACATCAGATTTTTTTTATTGTAAAACTAGTAAATTCATTGCATTATACAAGGAAAGTCATGAGCTGCCCACATCAGATTTTTTTTGTGTAATTCAAGTAAATTTCCTAATTTTATTTCAGTACCTATTTCACAGTGTATTGTTTAAGGAATTATATAGTGGATATTTCAGTTTAGCGTTCTAATGATTAGTGGAATCAAGGAATATATTTCTAAGAACATAATTTGTTCAGACTTCCCCTGAAAGCATACACATTTCGGGGCGAAATTGTACTAATGGACATCTTAACTTTGAGACTGAATTTTATCAACATCACTCCTTATGTCTTGTTTAATTAGAATTCGATATAAGGCACATATACCTCGTCTGTTACTTATAATTGAACTTGTCAGTCACTTCATAGATTACGAGCTACATTGAAATGTGATACTTGTATGTTTTGATAATAGTACCTGCTATTTTGAGAATTAACTGAGCATGTAATTGCTGTTCTACTATATCTGAAAGTTGCTTAGTTTTCCCGTAAGATAGTTGTGGAACTACTTGCTGGGCAGTATTCTCTTTTACGATTATTGGTGCTTTAAATAAAAGTATTAGTTATCCAGAAATTTTGACTCAGTTTTGTAACCTGAGAGTACATCCACGATCCCAGAGGATATGTCTTAATAAATTGGCGTCACTAGAGGGCTTTCTGGAAACTTGGTAAGCGGTTATGGCTCACCAAATTAGAAAAACTATGCAGGAACAGTTAAGAGAGATCATGGAAGTAAACAAACCCGGAGAAGAATCAATGAAAACCTTAGAAACTATGGTAGAAAAGATGGATGAAAATATGTCAGACAGACAAGACGATGTGAAATAAACAGTAAAAGTTGGACAGGAAACTATGCAGAAAGATATGGAAGCAGTGGATATATATATACAGGGTGTTCTGTTAATGCGACGATAAATTCAGAGGGTTGATAGTAGATATCAAGATTAAAAATTTGAAATGGAATATGGTGTCACAAACCACGTGTAGTCGGTGAAAATCGCGAAAATATGTATACAGGTTCGGAAATCACGTAGGATAGCAAAAAGTTCAATAATAACTACAAGAATATTTATTCGACAGCATGTTTACAGCTGACGCCATTGTAGATTGTGCAAAGAAGTCCGCGGCCGCCACTTCGAACAATGCCTGTAATAATTTTGGTCACATCATTCTCATCGCCAACGGCCGTAACGTGCTGAAAACAGGTGTTCCGAGGTGACCACCTCGGAACACCGCGTGCTGTTGGCCATCTCGGGTGCGGTATCCCTGTGGTTTGCGCGCTAGATTTGCACGCTACCACAAATGCCGCCGTGTTCATGCGGAGTACGATCACGTTAAACATGTGGGTCCGTAAGTCCTTCCGAGAGATTGGTGGTAGGGGAAGGAGGGTACGGTCCCTGTGGATGCCTCCCCCACTGGGTTCCGGTCTAAATTGGGTGGCACTTCCCGGCCGTCCATACAGTTACCTTACACCTTTCTGGTAGGTCAGACGGTCTGGGTCTCAACAACAATATCATTCTCATCGTTCTTTTTCCAGCATTGTACAGTGCACTACACGCTGTGCTGTAAACATGCTGTGGAATAAATCTTTTTGTAGTTATTATTGTACTTTTTCTTGTCCTACGTGACGTCAACACATGTATACATATTTTCGCGATTTTCACCGACTTAAAGTATTTTGCGACAGCATGTTCCTATTCCATTTTTGGTCCTCTTGATATCTATAGATAGATATATATATATAGATATAGATAGATATATATATAATATATATAAGAAAAATATCTAAAAATACGATACATAAAATATATAATCACTGCATAATATTAGGGCGCAATGCCGCACTTTCATGTTTAGCAGGTATATAAAAGTAAATATAAAAACATATTGAAAAAAGATGGGGGAGGCATAAGGGAAGGGGGGAAAATGAATGGAGAGTGTTTACAAGAACGACAGGGAACGGGGTAATTACTTTAACCGGGAACGGGGGATTGTGACCCCCCGTTCCCGGTTAAAGCGCTTTTACTCCAGACACACTCCCGGTGCCTCTGTCTTCCCAAAGCACTCCTCCGTCCGAAGAAATCAATGAAACATCCCGAAGTAAAAAGACCATGAAGCACAAACGGGCTAATGATATGAAAATAAACCTAACCTGACTATATAGCAGAATGCTCGAAGACCAAAAGTAACGCCATGCAACGATACCGCACCGACATGCAATCATCATGCAAAACTGTTTTTTTCCTTCTTAAATACCAATACAAACTCCATATACAAATTCCTTCTAATATACTTTCAACGAATGGAGAAACGAAGTAATAAAGGTATTCGAAATGCACTATCATCCAGATTCACATAACACATTTCCAGACAACAAAGTACAAACAATAGGGGGAAAAATTTGCAATAACTTACATGGATAAAGTGCCATCGAATTACGTATTTGTCTGTAAAAAATACTACGTAGACACTTTGAGCAAAAGTTATGAAAATGAAAGTATGTATAAAGAAATCAATACACCGGCAAAACCATGGAAAGCCGTATCAAAGCACTTTGTAAAAGAATAGGACATGATTTAAAATCTGTAAAATTTCCCTATCTTGTACTAATTCCAAAAATGCATAAAAAACCGATCAAATTTAGACCTGTGACAGTCGGATGCGGTTCTTTCCTTACTGTAGCTAATACCAAGTTACTTACTATTCTGACTACATTACTATACTAAAGGAAATTAAAAAAGAAGGAAGGTGCATCGTGTCAAATTCTTATGAATTAATTGACAAATTAAGTAGAATAAAGGAGAAAATGTTTTTCAGATGCTTCGATTTTAAAGACCTCTTTAATCACGTAAATTTAAAAGATTTATTCGACATTTTGATGGAGCTTCATGAACATTACAATCTCCATTCTCCCATTTCAGCCAACAAGTATAAAAAGCTGATAAATATTGTCTTATTTGAAAACATTCAGCACAACGGAATGGGTTTTTATCGCCAAATACAGGGCATCCCAATGGGTGGGGGATGCTCCTCCATACTTGCGGATATTTACTTGAACAAGTATGAACAAGGTACTTATTTGGTTAATGAATTGCCATTCTGCCGCTTTGTTGACGATGTGATAATTGGACATACAAATCAACATGATCATATTGAATTTAGGTTTCACCCTAAATGCCTGGAACTTTTAGAAACTCAGTATACAAATCAGGGAACTGTTGATTTTCTGGATATTAGTATTTACTATAATGAATATGACAAAATGTGTTTTAGAATTTATGACAAACGGGACAATTATGATTTCGATATTAATTATATCATAGACTGGAAATCCAATTTAAGTAGTGGTATATTCAGAAATGTTATCATTAATCATTTAAATCGAAATAGACGTCTTAATACAGAAGAAGAGAAACAGCAACACTGTATCAATAAATTACTCCAAGAAGCAGCAAAATGCAATTATCCGCTTCGATATCTAAGGCACTATGTAAACTTGGTATTTAAGAAGGAAAAAACAGTTTTGTATGATGATTGCATGTCGGTGCGGTATCGTTGCATGGAGTTACTTTTGTCTTCTAAGATTCTGCTGTATAGTCAGGTTAGGTTTATTTTCATATCTTGAGCCCTTTTGTGCTTCATGGTCTTTTTACTTCGGGATGTCTCATTGATTGCATCGGACGGAGGAGTGCTGCGGTAAGACAGAGGCACCGAGAGTGTTTCTGGAGTAAAAGCGCTTTAACCGGGAACGAGGGGTCACAATCCCCCCGGCCTTTTTTCTGTCGTTCCTGTAAACACTCTCCATTCATTCCCCCCTTCTTTTATGCCTCCCCCCCATCTTTAGACAATTTATCGTTATAGACAGGCCTGAACTTGCTACATTCTATAATGGAAGATATTTAACATGGGTGTGACATTATTATAATAATATATAATGAACTTGCATTACTGAATAATACTACAGTATTATTTTGAACTTACATTTTTAATTAATGTATTACAGATTAGGAAAAAAATATGAAACATATGTAGTGTCTTATAAACCTAAATCATAAGATTCAAATTGCTGTTCGAAAACGTAACACGGCGTATATTTTAATTACATTTCTATTATGCAATTTAAAAATGGATAATTATAATGATAAAAATAAAAAATAAAATTGCAGTTATATTTTTAATTCAAAAATCAAGAATACGTCATAACAGAAATGAAATACGTATCGCACAGAATTCAAATCCTTAAAAAGGATTAAGAAAATTTAACATAAGAAATAATCCGATATTTCGTTGGCATGGATTTTGCAGAGAATGCGGCCGTCATACACATATTTTTTAAACCTCCTAGCGAATTCAGATATACATCTGGAACTTTTGGTAAAGTAGGAATAAAATTCTGTAATGTTTCGATCATTTTAACAGCATCTTCAGCTGTTATGTTGGGTGGTGATTCCGTTCCACACTCCTCATCTTCCACTTCGCTAACATCATCATTTTCTTTCAGTTCTGCAATTATGCCCTCATCGGTGCTCCCACTGAACACTAATAAACCTTAATCCAAATTCAAATAGTCTTCTGGATTTATTGAAGAGCGCATATTCGTGGAAATTTTGTATTCAAAGAATTACTTAGGTGCAGCACACAATTTTCTTCTTCAGAAAGATTCTTTTGAGAATTCTTATCGCTGTCAGACTCTCCTTCATCACTGCACTACCTGAAATTAAGACCTGCCTTCCGCCAACAATTTCGCATGGTAGATGATTGCACAGAATTCCAACTGTCAGAGATTATGTCAGATGCTTGTTTAATATTTATGTCAAAGGGTTTGGCAATCTTGTTTTACAATTTGAAAATGACGATTTCAATCATACTTTTTCTGTAGTGTCCTTTCATGCATTTAATAATACCTAAATCCAGCGGCTTCAGAAATGATGGTCAATTGGGTGGGAAGTAATAGTGTTTAACATTTTTCATTTTTGGTGGATTATTGTGGGGAGTACAGTTATCTACAATTAAAGCAATTTAACGGGCAAACAAGTTTGGATGGGTCGATTTTATGCAGGTGAACTGTATGTACAGAAAATATGGGCATAAATCACGTGACAAACAGGTGGCTAAGTTGGAACAATAAACATTCACTAAAAGCGAACTGATCACAATTTCTTAGAAGGTGGTCCTATCACATTGTGCACTAACTTCCCTTCCACCTATTGGGTAAATAATGGGAATCACTTTTGTTGTTCGGAAAGTCGGTACATAGAACATTATTCCCCTTTATGATGAACTGCCTTTGTGTCAAGTCTGCCATTGTAAAAGTCTTAGTCCAAAGTCCAAAAAGTCTTGGACACAACACAGAGGAAATGTTTGAAATACGCAAAATTATCGTTATATACAGGTTCACTCAAAAACAAATTATTGTTATAGACAAGTTCGATATACACTAAAACTATAGCAAATCCGCCTGGACCGTAGAAAATATCGTTATAAACAGGTTTATCGTTATAGACAATATCGTTATAGACAGGTTTCACTGCATATATAAAGTGATTATAAATAAAGTTCCCGGTTTGAAAATTGTCTCAAATAAAAAGCACTGGTCAGAATGATTTGAAATTTCGCGTGAACACTCATGGAGTAATGGAATTTTGTTTGGAGAAGAAAAAACAGTAGTTCAAAAAGTCGCCGCTAGGAGAATAATTGACGCTTTACTACACTAGAATGCAATACAAAAGTAATAAACGTTGACTTACTCATTGCCTAAAGATGTAAAAAAGTTCAATATGCTGCCCTTCGCATTCTGAAACAAGCTGAAAGCGCAAAATAGCATGTTCAACAACAGATATGAGTGTTTTTGTAGAGATGTTGTGGATGTGATGCGTGCTGCTAGCTTTAAGTTCCGCAAAATTGGTAATGTGTCCATTAAACACCACAAGCTTCAGATGTCCGCAAAGCCAAATGATTGAGGTCAGGAGCCAAATGATTGAGGTCATGGATTGAGGTCATGGGGTCATTTTAGAGGAAAATGACGGCTGATGATTATGTCATCTCCAAAATGATTGCGAAGTAGCCGCTTCTCTGGTTTTGCGATATGCGGTGGAGCCCCATCCTGCATGAAAATAGTGTTAAGGATACACTGACGCTCTTGCAGTGTGGTATAACGTGACTTTTCAAAAGGCGTTCATATCGATGGCCATTGACAGAACAGGTGAAGGGGGCCATGAGGACCAACTTCCCCAGAAAAGAAAGGCCCGGTAATGAACGCTGCTGTAAATCCGCACCACACAGTGACTTTGGGGGAATGAAGAGGCACCTGGCGTAGTTCCTGTGGATTTTCGGTTGGCCAGATTCTGCAATTTTGCGTATTAACAGTTTCGTGGAGATAGGAGTGTGTTTCGTCAGTCCACTAAACGTTCTAGGGCCTTTCATCGTCCACTTGTATCCGAGCCAGAAATTGAAGTGCGAATATTTTCCGTGCAACATTGTCCGCAGATAGCAACTGTTGAACATGGATCAGTTTGTAAGGATAACATTTCAAAATGTGTTTCAAAATTTTTTGCACCATACTGGAGGGTACGTCTAATGATCGGGCAATTCTACGTGCACTCGTAGATGCATTAGCGTTACGCTCTCCTTCTAACGCTGTAGCTACGTCTTCCGCTATCTGTCCACCGACTGCTTTCCGTTCCCTGCCAGGTTTGATGTCCAAAGAGCCAGTCTTTTCAAATTTTAAAATCATTTAGCGCAAGCTTTTGCCACACAGAGGACCATATTTTAACTTTTTTAACGTTCTGAACTTTCTAAGAGCTACTAAACAATAAGAGCTACTAAACTAATTTATATGTTTTTTAAATTTATAATACCGCTTGTATTGTATATATGTTTTTAATGTTTTATATGTGACGTGAAAGTATATTTAAATGGATTTTTAGAATTGTTGATTAGATTTATTAAATAATTTTCGAGTGACGGGGATTTGACTTTTCACTTCGAGATTTTATACTTTGATAATTTGAAATTTGATACATTTGACTTTTGGATCTTTCATGTTCTTTATTCGTGGTCACACTGAGGTTAACTACGGATGCGTGCGGGCTTACTACGGATGCTTACTACGTGAGGTTAACTACGGATGCGTGTGGTGTCGCGACCGCGCAGCCGGCTGGTAACCGGGGTTTAAATGAGGTCACAATCCCTCATTGGCCATTTTATTACACCTAGCCCGTATGTTTTCCTTTCGTTCTTGTTTTCATCTTGATCGTAAGGTTTTCAGGGTTATTGTCTTTTGAGTTTATATAATTTTGTGGAGTGTGTTTGCAGCAATAAGCGCATATTCTTCACAATAGAATATATAGTACTTAATGAATTTTGTTAGATTTTTTCAAGCTGTATGTATTTTAAAATTTTAAAATTTGATATATATATATATATATATATATATATATATATATAATATATATATATATATATATATATATATATATATATGTATATATATATATATATATATATATATATATATATATATATATATATATATATATATATATATGTATATATATATATATATATATAATAAAAATATTATAAGATATTCCAATGATAGATTAGAGTTAAGTTGTGTTGTAATTCATATAACCATAACTTAAAATATAAGAATATACGTAAAAAGTTGTAAAAAAATAGAGATTCATCAATGAAGAGGATAATAAAATGCATATATAAAGTCATCAAGCTAAATTTAAGCAACATGATATCAATGGTGATATTTCGGATACTGAAAAATAGAGGAAACCCAAGCATTAAAGCCAAACACGTGGAAAAGCAAAAAAAAAATCCATTTTAAACAGATCCGTCTTCAGGTTCAAGTAACTATTCAAAATGAATAATAAAAGCTTGTTTCTGAAGACGGTGATAGATAATATCTAGAAACTCCGCCTACTTGGCCTACAAATTAAACGATCGAAAAATAAAATAGGAATATAAAAATATATTACCTGAGAAAATTCTTCACATCTGCCTATCATAAAGCAATAAATAACGAGACAGGAGCAGGAGATGAAAGTGGCAGGAGATGAAAGTGGAGATCAACTGTTGCCAATCGTGAGATATAAATAACACTATTGCAAATAAGTATAAAATGTTATGCTATAATCACTTGTAAAAGCTACGTAAAAAAGGGGCGTGGAAAATAATGAAAGCAAGGAGGCAAATGTCTAAAAGGATGTAAATACGTTGTAATACTAATAAAAGAGAATGTTGATAATAAACAAATAGGAGATACGTAGAAAGAAATTTAAGAATATTCAGCTAATTCAAATTTATTAACTATACCATTTACTAAATATACTATATATTTATATAATATACTGGTATTTATTAAAGCATAACATTTTTTTATCTGATAATCAATAAATTCAAAATAGGCGATTAAGTATAACATTTCGAAATAATTGTATAGAGTTTCTGGAATTAAATGCTAATATTTTATTAATATTAAAATGAAAATAGTCTGTTTCATAATATAAACTAGTAACTATCTTATTAGATGGTTCAATAATTATATTTAAATCCAAAAACTTTCACTATTACTAATAGAGGCTTCATTAGGAATTAATTCCAAATTATCCGGATAGAAATCTATATCTACGGCATAGTTGTCAGTACATACTAAACAAATCAGATCATTAACATATCTGTAAATTTTATAATCACTTGAAGTAAAAGTACTTCATAATTATAAATGTATAAATTAGCTGACATACTGCTACTACTGCCACCTCGTGGAGTCACAATTTATCTTTTGTAACTACAATTTATTACCTTGAAAAATATAATTATTGAATAGTACAAAGTAGAGAAGTTTAGAAAAAGTTTAGTAATAAAAGCATTATCAAGAGCTAAAATTACATCATAAAGATCAGTAATATTAATATTATTAAAAATATATTTAAGTCAAATGTATGAAAACCAATAAGTTTACCAAGAGATGATAATTTATTCTTTAATTCTTTACTGTTATTTAGAATAAAATATTTATTACAAGAATAACGTATACTATCATTTAAAACATTTAAAATATTAAGCAGTAATTTACAATCAATATTAGAATATGTATTATGACCACTAGTGACACTTTTAAATTTATTAGGATTTTTATGAAATTTAGGAATAAGCATAATAGACAGAAATTTCAAAAATTTATAATTAATATTTAAGTCACTATACATATTGATAATTTTTTGTTTGAAACTAATTGTAGAGTGTAAACCAAGTTCAAATAGATTATTATTCTTTAATTGATCTAACATATATTGTATATAGAATTTTTTACAGATAATAGCATAATTACTAGCCGAATACCCGTCGAAAATCAACGGTCTCGCAATAAGCAACCACTGAATATTGTCATTTTTTTAATAATTCGCGTTTCACATTTATTCGGCAAATCGAATATTTTAGACTGCGGAACCCCCTATAGAAGAAAATATTGTAAATTTTAAATTGCGCACATCTTCCTTTCGAACTATTTACCAGTACACCAAATTAAAGTTTCTATCTCATCTCGAAGCATACTATTTTATCATTGCCCCTTTCGAACGTTTTTCTGTGGAGCACACCCATAAATGAACATTTTTGAAAAACTCTGTTCGCCTTGGGTTTCTTATCAGATGATTGGCCCATATACCAAATATCAAGTCTCTATCACATTTAAAGGAAGCGTGTCTCATTTATTCCGATAAGCGAACATATTGGTGTTCGGCACCCACTAAAGTTGCAAATATTGGAAATCTGAAATTGCACTCTTTCTTCCTTTCAAACTATCTACCAGTACACCAAATTTGATGTCCTTATCCTATCGTGAAGCATGTTTTTCTATCACTTCATATTTCGAAATTTTTTCTGTGAGGCACCCCCTTAAATGATCATTTTGGAAAAACCTTAATAATCGTAGGTTTTTTTATCAAATGATTACCCTATATACTAAATTTCAAGCCTCTATCACATTGTAAAGGAGACGTTTTTCATTTGTTCTTTGTCATAAGGTAAAATTGTCCTTATCAAAATCACCAATATAGGACTTACCTATGATGCCGTCGCTAGGGGTGGAGCATGTAGCCCCAGGTTCTCAAGCTGAAGAGACGAACACACAAAATATAAAGAAATACACTTGCTTAACTGATCAATTTATTTTAATGTTTTAATTTATTGATATCCATTGTATCTTGAGTAATGATACTATTATTAAATCTATTATTAAAAAAACACATAACACTGACAATATTACATTAATACATATATTTACACACATAATAACATTGACTTATATTTCTTAAAACAGTTTCCTTAAAACAATCGATACTCAAAATATTTATTTTAGTTCAATATCTACGAACTCGTTCATATAATCTCTTATACTAACTGATTGTTCATTATTTTAATGATCGTTAAAGGTGTGCCTTCCGTGCTAATTAGTGACAATTGAATGTGGGACACCCCCGAAACCACTTTCAATTGTCACTAATTAGCACGAAAGGCACACCTCTACTCTTTGTGTTACGTACGTATTCGTACAATCTCAATGATGTACGAAAACTGTTGCACATCTCATATCAGCACAAGCTTCCATTTTATAGCTCACATTCTATAGACACTTTTCACAAAACCAAGAAACATGATGCTGGCTCGTTCGAAAATTTTACGTCGACTGAACTTTTTGGAATACGGCTTTGGGAACCTTTTTTCTTTCCCCCATTCATACCCTACCACATCTACCATTCGTTGTTGATGCAGACGGGGATGACCACTGTTTTGTATGCATGTGTTGTCATTGGTCCCCTCTGCAGCATTTTGATAGATCATTAACTTTCCTGGCATTTGTAATTGGGGTGGAAACATGTAATACAAATATTGTGTTACATTCTTCAAATCGAACATTTTAGTGTGGGGCACCCCCTACAATACCAAATGTTGGAAAACTGAAATTGCATACTTTTTTCCTTTCTAACTATCTACATGTATACTAAATTTGAAGTCTCTGTCTCATCGCGAAACATGCTTTTTCTATCATTTCACCTTTTGAATATTTTCTGTGGAGTGCCCCCCCCCCCTAAATATACATTTTTGAAAACTTCATTCTTCTTGGGTTTTCTATTAAATGATTCGCCCATATACCAAATATCAAGCCTCTATCACGTTCTAAACGGAGTGTTTCCACTTCATTCCGAAAATCGAGCATTTTTGCGTGAGGCACCCCCTAAAGTTGAAAATATTGGAAAACTAAAATTGTACACTTTCTTCCCTCCAAACTATCTACTCGTACACTAAATTTGAAATATCTATCTTATCCAAAAGCACGTTTTTTTTTATCAATTCATCTTTCGAACGTTTTTCTCTGGAGCACCCCTTAAACGAACTTTTTTGAAAAACTATAATCATCTTGGATGTTTTTATCAAATGATTATTCCATATACCAAATTTCAAGCCTCTATCAAATTTTAAAGGAGACGTTTCTCATTTATTCTGTAAACAGAACATTTTGGTATGCAGCACCCCCTTAAATAAAAAATATTGGAAATCTGAAATTGCACACTTTCATCCTTTCGAACGATTTACCCATACACCGAACTTGAAGTCTCTATCTTATGGCAAAGGATGCTTTCCTATCATTACACTTTTCGAAAGTTTTGGTGTGGAGCACCCCCTCTGGAGAACGTTTTCGAAAAATTCGATTTTTCCCGGGGGGTTATAGCAAACGATCGAGGCGTGTGCTAAATTGCAAGTCTCTATCTATTCAGGAAGTGTCTAAAAAACCGTATGAGACAGACGGAGAGACAGACGAACACTTGGCAATTAGTATATATAGATTAGAGGCATTATTAACATAAGTAATAACAAATGATTTTTGTAAATCAAAAATGGACTTTCTATATTATCAGTAGCATATATAGATCTAGACTATTTAATACTACTAATAGTATTTTTAATATATTTTATCAACGTAAATTTCCACTTGTTAAATGCCTCTAATGAAAGAACATATTTATAAGCTATTTTATAAATATACTAGCAGCATACCCGTTCTTCGTACGGAGTATATAATATAAAGAAACTTGAAATTCATAATCATGCGCAAATTCTTGTAGTATACTAAATGACATGTTTAATCAAAATATTCTGTTAAAATATTTAATATAATGCTCCTAAAAAGAAGTTTAAGAATCTCTGTTCTCGCTATATAAAATTATCTTCATGGACATATCTGAAGAATAAAACATCTTGGACCCCTTATGCAAGCAAATATAAAAAAAAAAATATGGAATTGAATCAATATATGCAAAATAAAAGCGTTAAAATTGTATGGGACCCGTACTAATTATATACGCGAATATTAGAAAATGTAACCTGTATTAGTAGATTACATGTATAAGTTGAAAATACCAATAAACCCGTAATCTTTAAAACTGAAGACAGTCATTCATTCCAATATATGTCAAAATTAAAGTGCTAAAATTATATGGGAATATATACACGTACTACTTATAATGTCCAATTATTAGTAGAAGATTACCCGTTTTGCAATATGAGTCTCAAATGTTTTTTTGGTAAAATACAACAGACGACGTAATAAATTGAATATATAATTAAACCCCTTAATCTTCATACCAGAAGACTGTACTCGATTCCAATATATATGCCAATATATGTCAAAATATATGCCAATATACATGTACTACTTATATTCTCGTAGGTTAGAAGATATACCCGTGCATTCCTAGAAGATTACTCGTACAACGTACAATATGCGTGTGTCAGCAATTTTTGCCGCAATAAAACAATGGCGTAATAATTTAAAAATATCAATAATCACTGAATGAATAATTCCGGAAAATATCAATAATAATAATGTTTAAACCTGAAGAGTATAATTGATATTATCCAGTCCAAAATGAAATGGCAATGAAATTTATTTTATATACATATCTTCATTATTCAAATTGGAAAGGATTTAATAAAAATCGTCTGCCGCATAAACACATTGGATTTAAATCCGTTGCTAAGCGACATGATATCATTTGCTTCAAATAAATTGGTAGAAAAAATATCGTCTAAATAGTTATATTTCTATGGAACATTTGGCGACAGTTTCGTCAAATTAGCGACATTTTAAAAAATCGCCAAATTTATCGCCAAGTGGGACTGTAGAACTGACAGTTCCACTTTGCGACAAATTGACGAAATATCATCACAATACTATCCCCTAACAAAAAACAATTAATATCATTTATGTAGCGCAATTTTATCAATTTCAAGATATTTTTATAGATTTGAAAACATTTTTATCAATTTGGTGACATTTTGAAAATTCGCTAAATGTATTACTAAGTAGGATGGTTGGTCTGACAGATAAATGCTAACCAAACATCATTTCAGTACTCTCTTCTAACAAAACAAAAAAAATTTCATTGATATGTAGAAGACCCAAGCCACACGACCACCCCGAAGTTTTATGGCAGCTGTTTGTGTTGAAGACCCAGACCGTCCGACTCGTCCTGAGGACTTAGAGTAACTAGTTGGACGGCCGGGAAGGGGCAGCTGTTTGTGTGTCGTTTATATCAATTTGGCGACATTTCCGTCAATTTGGCAAAGTTTAAGAAAAGTTGTCAAATTAGCGATATCCCTCCAAATTCGTAGCTTTGAATTTGCAGATCTGAATGAAACATTCTTATCCCGTTTCAATATACTAAATGAAAACACTACAATTGTATTAGAAGATATACCCGCTCTACTCTTTTTCTGTTTCAACAATCGGCTATATGAATTTATTGGCTAAACACAATATATGAGTTTAGTAGCTAAATACGATATAAGCTTGATAACTCTTTGCCAAAATAAATGAAATTGATGTACGCAGTCAGCAATTAATATAATTAAAAGAAAAATCAAACCGTCCATTCATAAGATATACTTTTATATCCATTTATCCATTTATTTATTACTAGCAGCATACCCGTTCTTCGTACGGAGTATATAATATAAAGAAACTTGAAATTCATAATAATGCGCAAATTCTTATAGTATACTAAATGACATGTTTAATCAAAATATTCTGTTAAAATATTTAATATAATGCTCCTAAAAAGAAGTTTAAGAATCTCTGTTCTCGCTATATAAAATTATCTTCATGGACATATCTGAAGAATAAAACATCTTGGACCCCTTATGCAAGCAAATATAAAAAAAAATATGGAATTGAATCAATATATGCAAAATAAAAGCGTTAAAATTGTATGGGACCCGTACTAATTATATACGCGAATATTAGAAAATGTAACCTGTATTAGTAGATTACATGTATAAATTGAAAATACCAATAAACCCGTAATCTTTAAAACTGAAGACAGTCATTCATTCCAATATATGTCAAAATTAAAGTGCTAAAATTATATGGGAATATATACACGTACTACTTATAATGTCCGATTATTAGTAGAAGATTACCCGTTTGGCAATATGAGTCTCAAATGTTTTTTTGGTAAAATACAACAGACGACGTAATAAATTGAATATATAATTAATCCCCTTAATCTTCATACCAGAAGACTGTACTCGATTCCAATATATATGCCAATATATGTCAAAATATATGCCAATATACATGTACTACTTATATTCTCGTAGGTTAGAAGATATACCCGTGCATTCCTAGAAGATTACTCGTACAACGTACAATATGCGTGTGTCAGCAATTTTTGCCGCAATAAAACAATGGCGTAATAACTTAAAAATATCAATAATCACTGAATGAATAATTCCGGAAAATATCAATAATAATAATGTTTAAACCTGAAGAGTATAATTGATATTATCCAGTCCAAAATGAAATGGCAATGAAATTTATTTTATATACATATCTTCATTATTCAAATTGGAAAGGATTTAATAAAAATCGTCTGCCGCATAAACACATTGGATTTAAATCCGTTGCTAAGCGACATGATATCATCTGCTTCAAATAAATTGGTAGAAAAAATATCGTCTAAATAGTTATATTTCTATGGAACATTTGGCGACAGTTTCGTCAAATTAGCGACATTTTAAAAAATCGCCAAATTTATCGCCAAGTGGGACTGTAGAACTGACAGTTCCACTTTGCGACAAATTGACGAAATATCATCATAATACTATCCCCTAACAAAAAACAATTAATATCATTTATGTAGCGCAATTTTATCAATTTCAAGATATTTTTATAGATTTGAAAATATTTTTATCAATTTGGTGACATTTTAAAAATTCGCTAAATGTATTACTAAGTAGGATGGTTGGTCTGACAGATAAATGCTAACCAAACATCATTTCAGTACTCTCTTCTAACAAAACAAAAAAAAATTTCATTGATATGTAGAAGACCCAAGCCACACGACCACCCCGAAGTTTTATGGCAGCTGTTTGTGTGTCGTTTATATCAATTTGGCGACATTTCCGTCAATTTGGCAAAGTTTAAGAAAAGTTGTCAAATTAGCGATATCCCTCCAAATTCGTAGCTTTGAATTTGCAGATCTGAATGAAACATTCTTATCCCGTTTCAATATACTAAATGAAAACACTACAATTGTATTAGAAGATATAGCCGCTCTACTCTTTTTCTGTTTCAACAATCGGCTATATGAATTTATTGGCTAAACACAATATATGAGTTTAGTAGCTAAATACGATATAAGCTTGATAACTCTTTGCCAAAATAAATGAAATTGATGTACGCAGTCAGCAATTAATATAATTAAAAGAAAAATCAAACCGTCCATTCATAAGATATACTTTTATATCCATTTATCCATTTATTTATTACTAGCAGCATACCCGTTCTTCGTACGGAGTATATAATATAAAGAAACTTGAAATTCATAATAATGCGCAAATTCTTATAGTATACTAAATGACATGTTTAATCAAAATATTCTGTTAAAATATTTAATATAATGCTCCTAAAAAGAAGTTTAAGAATCTCTGTTCTCGCTATATAAAATTATCTTCATGGACATATCTGAAGAATAAAACATCTTGGACCCCTTATGCAAGCAAATATAAAAAAAAATATGGAATTGAATCAATATATGCAAAATAAAAGCGTTAAAATTGTATGGGACCCGTACTAATTATATACGCGAATATTAGAAAATGTAACCTGTATTAGTAGATTACATGTATAAATTGAAAATACCAATAAACCCGTAACCTTTAAAACTGAAGACAGTCATTCATTCCAATATATGTCAAAATTAAAGTGCTAAAATTATATGGGAATATATACACGTACTACTTATAATGTCCGATTATTAGTAGAAGATTACCCGTTTGGCAATATGAGTCTCAAATGTTTTTTTGGTAAAATACAACAGACGACGTAATAAATTGAATATATAATTAATCCCCTTAATCTTCATACCAGAAGACTGTACTCGATTCCAATATATATGCCAATATATGTCAAAATATATGCCAATATACATGTACTACTTATATTCTCGTAGGTTAGAAGATATACCCGTGCATTCCTAGAAGATTACTCGTACAACGTACAATATGCGTGTGTCAGCAATTTTTGCCGCAATAAAACAATGGCGTAATAACTTAAAAATATCAATAATCACTGAATGAATAATTCCGGAAAATATCAATAATAATAATGTTTAAACCTGAAGAGTATAATTGATATTATCCAGTCCAAAATGAAATGGCAATGAAATTTATTTTATATACATATCTTCATTATTCAAATTGGAAAGGATTTAATAAAAATCGTCTGCCGCATAAACACATTGGATTTAAATCCGTTGCTAAGCGACATGATATCATCTGCTTCAAATAAATTGGTAGAAAAAATATCGTCTAAATAGTTATATTTCTATGGAACATTTGGCGACAGTTTCGTCAAATTAGCGACATTTTAAAAAATCGCCAAATTTATCGCCAAGTGGGACTGTAGAACTGACAGTTCCACTTTGCGACAAATTGACGAAATATCATCATAATACTATCCCCTAACAAAAAACAATTAATATCATTTATGTAGCGCAATTTTATCAATTTCAAGATATTTTTATAGATTTGAAAATATTTTTATCAATTTGGTGACATTTTAAAAATTCGCTAAATGTATTACTAAGTAGGATGGTTGGTCTGACAGATAAATGCTAACCAAACATCATTTCAGTACTCTCTTCTAACAAAACAAAAAAAAATTTCATTGATATGTAGAAGACCCAAGCCACACGACCACCCCGAAGTGTTATGGCAGCTGTTTGTGTGTCGTTTATATCAATTTGGCGACATTTCCGTCAATTTGGCAAAGTTTAAGAAAAGTTGTCAAATTAGCGATATCCCTCCAAATTCGTAGCTTTGAATTTGCAGATCTGAATGAAACATTCTTATCCCGTTTCAATATACTAAATGAAAACACTACAATTGTATTAGAAGATATAGCCGCTCTACTCTTTTTCTGTTTCAACAATCGGCTATATGAATTTATTGGCTAAACACAATATATGAGTTTAGTAGCTAAATACGATATAAGCTTGATAACTCTTTGCCAAAATAAATGAAATTGATGTACGCAGTCAGCAATTAATATAATTAAAAGAAAAATCAAACCGTCCATTCATAAGATATACTTTTATATCCATTTATCCATTTATTTATTACTAGCAGCATACCCGTTCTTCGTACGGAGTATATAATATAAAGAAACTTGAAATTCATAATCATGCGCAAATTCTTATAGTATACTAAATGACATGTTTAATCAAAATATTCTGTTAAAATATTTAATATAATGCTCCTAAAAAGAAGTTTAAGAATCTCTGTTCTCGCTATATAAAATTATCTTCATGGACATATCTGAAGAATAAAACATCTTGGACCCCTTATGCAAGCAAATATAAAAAAAAATATGGAATTGAATCAATATATGCAAAATAAAAGCGTTAAAATTGTATGGGACCCGTACTAATTATATACGCGAATATTAGAAAATGTAACCTGTATTAGTAGATTACATGTATAAATTGAAAATACCAATAAACCCGTAACCTTTAAAACTGAAGACAGTCATTCATTCCAATATATGTCAAAATTAAAGTGCTAAAATTATATGGGAATATATACACGTACTACTTATAATATCCGATTATTAGTAGAAGATTACCCGTTTTGCAATATGAGTCTCAAATGTTTTTTGGTAAAATACAACAGACGACGTAATAAATTGAATATATAATTAATGCCCTTAATCTTCATACCAGAAGACTGTACTTGATTCCAATATATATGCCAATATATGTCAAAATATATGCCAATATACCTGTACTACTTATATTCTCGTAGGTTAGAAGATATACCCGTGCATTCCTAGAAGATTACTCGTACAACGTACAATATGCGTGTGTCAGCAATTTTTGCCGCAATAAAACAATGGCGTAATAACTTAAAAATATCAATAATCACTGAATGAATAATTCCGGAAAATATCAATAATAATAATGTTTAAACCTGAAGAGTATAATTGATATTATCCAGTCCAAAATGAAATGGCAATGAAATTTATTTTATATACATATCTTCATTATTCAAATTGGAAAGGATTAAATAAAAATCGTCTGCCGCATAAACACATTGGATTTAAATCCGTTGCTAAGCGACATGATATCATTTGCTTCAAATAAATTGGTAGAAAAAATATCGTCTAAATAGTTATATTTCTATGGAACATTTGGCGACAGTTTCGTCAAATTAGCGACATTTTAAAAAATCGCCAAATTTATCGCCAAGTGGGACTGTAGAACTGAAAGTTCCACTTTGCGACAAATTGACGAAATATCATCACAATACTATCCCCTAACAAAAAACAATTAATATCATTTATGTAGGGCAATTTTATCAATTTCAAGATATTTTTATAGATTTGAAAACATTTTTATCAATTTGGTGACATTTTAAAAATTCGCTAAATGTATTACTAAGTAGGATGGTTGGTCTGACAGATAAATGCTAACCAAACATCATTTCAGTACTCTCTTCTAATAAAACAAAAAAAATTTCATTGATATGTAGAAGACCCAAGCCACACGACCAACCCGAAGGTTTATGGCAGCTGTTTGTGTGTCGTTTATATCAATTTGGCGACATTTCCGTCAATTTGGCAAAGTTTAAGAAAAGTTGTCAAATTAGCGATATCCCTCCAAATTCGTAGCTTTGAATTTGCAGATCTGAATGAAACATTCTTATCCCGTTTCAATATACTAAATGAAAACACTACAATTGTATTAGAAGATATACCCGCTCTACTCTTTTTCTGTTTCAACAATCGGCTATATGAATTTATTGGCTAAACACAATATATGAGTTTAGTAGCTAAATACGATATAAGCTTGATAACTCTTTGCCAAAATAAATGAAATTGATGTACGCAGTCAGCAATTAATATAATTAAAAGAAAAATCAAACCGTCCATTCATAAGATATACTTTTATATCCATTTATCCATTTATTTATTACTAGCAGCATACCCGTTCTTCGTACGGAGTATATAATATAAAGAAACTTGAAATTCATAATCATGCGCAAATTCTTATAGTATACTAAATGACATGTTTAATCAAAATATTCTGTTAAAATATTTAATATAATGCTCCTAAAAAGAAGTTTAAGAATCTCTGTTCTCGCTATATAAAATTATCTTCATGGACATATCTGAAGAATAAAACATCTTGGACCCCTTATGCAAGCAAATATAAAAAAAAATATGGAATTGAATCAATATATGCAAAATAAAAGCGTTAAAATTGTATGGGACCCGTACTAATTATATACGCGAATATTAGAAAATGTAACCTGTATTAGTAGATTACATGTATAAATTGAAAATACCAATAAACCCGTAATCTTTAAAACTGAAGACAGTCATTCATTCCAATATATGTCAAAATTAAAGTGCTAAAATTATATGGGAATATATACACGTACTACTTATAATGTCCGATTATTAGTAGAAGATTACCCGTTTTGCAATATGAGTCTCAAATGTTTTTTGGTAAAATACAACAGACGACGTAATAAATTGAATATATAATTAATCCCCTTAATCTTCATACCAGAAGACTGTACTTGATTCCAATATATATGCCAATATATGTCAAAATATATGCCAATATACCTGTACTACTTATATTCTCGTAGGTTAGAAGATATACCCGTGCATTCCTAGAAGATTACTCGTACAACGTACAATATGCGTGTGTCAGCAATTTTTGCCGCAATAAAACAATGGCGTAATAACTTAAAAATATCAATAATCACTGAATGAATAATTCCGGAAAATATCAATAATAATAATGTTTAAACCTGAAGAGTATAATTGATATTATCCAGTCCAAAATGAAATGGCAATGAAATTTATTTTATATACATATCTTCATTATTCAAATTGGAAAGGATTTAATAAAAATCGTCTGCCGCATAAACACATTGGATTTAAATCCGTTGCTAAGCGACATGATATCATTTGCTTCAAATAAATTGGTAGAAAAAATATCGTCTAAATAGTTATATTTCTATGGAACATTTGGCGACAGTTTCGTCAAATTAGCGACATTTTAAAAAATCGCCAAATTTATCGCCAAGTGGGACTGTAGAACTGAAAGTTCCACTTTGCGACAAATTGACGAAATATCATCACAATACTATCCCCTAACAAAAAACAATTAATATCATTTATGTAGGGCAATTTTATCAATTTCAAGATATTTTTATAGATTTGAAAACATTTTTATCAATTTGGTGACATTTTAAAAATTCGCTAAATGTATTACTAAGTAGGATGGTTGGTCTGACAGATAAATGCTAACCAAACATCATTTCAGTACTCTCTTCTAATAAAACAAAAAAAAATTTCATTGATATGTAGAAGACCCAAGCCACACGACCAACCCGAAGGTTTATGGCAGCTGTTTGTGTGTCGTTTATATCAATTTGGCGACATTTCCGTCAATTTGGCAAAGTTTAAGAAAAGTTGTCAAATTAGCGATATCCCTCCAAATTTGTAGCTTTGAATTTGCAGATCTGAATGAAACATTCTTATCCCGTTTCAATATACTAAATGAAAACCTTACAATTGTATTAGAAGATATACCCGCTCTACTCTTTTTCTGTTTCAACAATCGGCTATATGAATTTATTGGCTAAACACAATATATAAGTTTAGTAGCTAAATACGATATAAGCTTGAAAACTCTTTGCCAAAATAAATGAAATTGATGTACGCAGTCAGCAATTAATATAATTAAAAGAAAAATCAAACCGTCCATTCATAAGATATACTTTTATATCCATTTATTTATTATTTAAATCGAAAAAAATAATAAAAACATTAACAAACACATTTAATTTAATTGCGATGCCGAGCAACATGATATATCCTCCTAAAATGTTAAAATTTATTAACCACTAACAGGACACCCGTTATTCGTACGGAGTGTATAATTTAAAGAAACTTATAGTTCGCAATCATGTGCAATTCTGTTAAAATATTAAATTTATTGCTCCTAAAGAGAAGTTTAAGAATATCTGTTCTCACTATGCAAAATTATCTTCACGATCAGATCTGAAGAATAAAACATCCGGCCCCCATTTGTAAGCAAATTTACAGAAGAAAAAATAGGAATTGAATGAATATATGCAACCCCGTACTAATTATATTGTCGCAGATCAGAAAATATGCCAATGCGTTAGTAGAAGATTACTCGTATTACAATATGCGTCTCAAAAATATTTGCCAAAATAAAAGAGATGACGTAATAAATTGAAAAAATCAATAATATCCGTACTCTTTATACCAGAAGGTCGTAATTGATTCCAATATATGCCAATATATATCAAAACATATGTCAATATACCTGTACTACTTATATTCTCGTAGATTAAAAGATATACACGTGTATTTGTAGAAGATTCGTACAACATACAATATATGAGTTTAAACAATTTTTGTCATAATAAAATAATTGCATAATAACTTGAAAATATAAATAATCCTTGAATCAATAATCCCCGAAAATATAAATAATAATAATTTTTAAACCTGAAGACCGTAATTGATATTATCCAGTCAAAAATGCTATAAGAAAAATCAAATCGTTCTTTTCTAAAATATATTTTTATATCCATTTATTTATTATTCAAATCGAAAAAATAATTATTAAAATTAACAGACAGATTTAATTTAATTGCGTTTCTGAGTAACATGATATAAGATAGAATCTTATAACATGTTAAATATGTCATGTCTTATAACATAAACTGCGAAATTAAATAACGATTTTGATTTCTCTATACTTCTCATTGTTCCGTAAAAGCTTGTTTTAAATAAACCATGAACCATGGAGATAGATTTCCCCTTTAAATCATGTTTCAAACAATTCATGTTTTCAGAAAGTGACTAATTAACGCAAAAAATCTCCCATCAAACTCAGAGATTAAATTTTAATTCACTTTCAAACGATTTTCAAGCTTTTCGTTTGGATAAACCACGGAGTTAGGGAGTAGAACTCCTAAGAAAAAGTTCCGTTTTTCATTAATATCTCGACAACCCCAGGTCTTAGAAACTCGAAACTTGGACAAAATTTATGGGGGGATATTTCAAGGCTATTCACCAAATTTCATTAAATTCGGTTCAGCCGTTTTTCCGTGACAATGAGACAAACGAAAATTTCGTTTTTTACTAATATCTCGAGAACCACTGGACGTAGAAACTCAAAACACGGATATAATTTTAAGTGGGGCTATTTCTGGGCTACCCACAAAATTTCATCAAATTCGGTTCAGCCGTTCTCCCGTGATGGTGTTGTTGTTGAGACCCAGACCGTCCGACCTACCAGAAAGGTGTAAGGTAACTGTATGGACGGCCGGGAAGTGCCACCCAATTTAGACCGGAACCCAGTGGGGGAGGCATCCACAGGGACCGTACCCTCCTTCCCCTACCACCAACCTCTCGGAAGGACTTACGGACCCACATGTTTAACGTGATCGTACTCCGCATGAACACGGCGGCATTTGTGGCAGCGTGCAAATCTAGCGCGCAAACCACGGGGATACCGCACCCGAGATGGCCAACAGCACGCGGTGTTCCGAGGTGGTCACCCACCAAGTACTAACCGCGCCCGATGCTGCTTGACTTCGGTGATCTAACGAGAACCGGTGTTTTCAGCACGGTACGGCCGTTGGCCCCTTCCCGTGATGGTGTGACAAACAGACAGACAGACAGACAGATTTTCATTTTTATTTATATAGACTAGCAGCATACCCGTCCTTCGTACGGAGTATATAATATAAAAAAACTTATAATTCGCAATCATGTGCAAATTCTGATAAAATATTAAATTTATTGCTCATAAAGAGAAGTTTAAGAATATCTGTTCTCACTATGCAAAATTATCTTCACGGGCAAATCTGAAGAATGAAATATCCTGGCCCCTTTTGTGAACAAATTCACACACAAAAAAAGAATTGAATCAATATATGCAACCACGTACTACTTATATTGTCGCAAATTAGAAAATATGCCAGTGTGTTAGTAGAAGCTTAAACATATTGTAATATGAGTCTTAAAAATATTTACCAAAATAAAAAAGATGACGTAATAAATTGAAAGTGTCAAAAATCCCCGTAATCTTAATACCAGAAGGTCGTAATTGATTCCAATATATACCAACATATATAAAAATTTAGCCAATATACCTGTACTACTTATATTCTCGTAGATTAGAAGATATACGTGTGCATTTGTAGAACATTACTTGTACAACGTACTATATATGAGTTTCAACTATTTTCGTCATAATGAAACAATGGCATAATAATTTGAAAATATCAATAATTCCTGAATCAACTGTCCCCGAAATATCAATAATAATGATGTTTAAACCTGAAGACCGTAATTGATATTATCCAGTCAAAAATGCAATGTCAATGAAATTTATTTTATATACACATTTTTATTAGATTTAATAAAAATCGTATGACACATAACACATTGGATCCGTTGCTAAGCGACATGATATCATCTGCTTCAAATAAATTGATGGAAATCATGTCGTCTGAATAATGTGATCTTCATGGAAAGTTTGGCGACATTTTCGTCTCCATGATATTTTTATGGATTTACAAATATTTTTATCAATTTAGTGATATTAAAAAAATTAGTTAAATGCGTTACTAAGTAGGATGGATGGACTGACCGACAAATGCTACAGAAACATCATTTCAGTACTCTATTCTAAAAAAACAAATTTAATTTCATTGATTTGGGTCATTTTTATCAATTTGGAGATATTTCCTCTAATTTGGTAAAGTTTAAGAAAAGTTACCAAGTTATTTAGAGATATTCCGCTAAATTCGTAGCTCTAAATTTACAGATCTGAAGAATAAAATATCCATATCCCGTCTGTATATATACTAAATGAAAACACTAAAATTGTATTAGAAGATACATACATCCGTTCTACTCTTTTTCTGCTTCAACAATCGGCTAAATGAATTTATTGGGTAAACACAATATATGAGTTTATTAGCTAACCACAATATATGAGCTTTGAAACCTCTTTGCTAAAATAAATAAAAGTGTGATGTACGCAGTTCGCAATATATATTATTAAAAGAACAATCAAACCGTTCATTTATTATGAGTTTATTAGCTAAACACAATATATGAGCTTGAAACCTCTTTGCTAAAATAAATAAAAGTAATGTCCGCTGTCCGCAATATATATAATTAAAAGAACAATCAAACCGTTCATTTATAAAATATATTTTTACGTCCATTTATTTATTATACAAATAGAAAAAATAATAATAATCATTAACAAACACATTTAATTCCATTCCTTTGCCGTGCAACATGATATAAGATAGAATCTTCCTCATAAAATGCGAAATTAAATAACCATTTTAATTTCTTTATACTTCTAATCGTTGAGTAAAAGTTTGTGAAATACATGGAGGTAGATTTTTCCATTTAAATTCTTGTTTCAAACAATTCATGCTTTCAGATAGTGACTATTTAATGCAAAAATCCTGCATCAAACTCAAATAAAGTTTTAATTCCCTTTGACGCTTTAAACAAACGATTTTTATCCTTTCCGTTTGGATAAACCACGGAGTCGGAGAGTAGAACTCCTATAAAAAAAGTTCCGTTTTTCATTAATATCTCGACAACCCCTGGTCTTAGAAACTTGAAACTTGGGCAAAATTTATGGGGTCTATTTCAAGGCCACCCACAAAATTTCATTAAATTCGGTTCAGCCGTTCTCTCGTGATGATGAGACAAACGAAAGTTTCGTTTTTTACTAATATCTCGAGAACCACTGGTCGTAGAAATTCCAACCATAGACTAAATTTTAAGTGGGGCTATTTCTAGGCTACCCACGAAATTTCATCAAATTCGGTTCAGCCGTTCTCCCGTGATGATGGGACAAACAGACAGACAGACAGACAGACAGACAGACAGACAGACAGACAGATTTTCAATTTTATTTATATAGATTTATCAAGTTTAATTCGCTTTAATACATTAGAAGAGTTGTTAGAAGATTGTAACCTGGATTTAGCACCAAAGGGCATAATAGATCTTAAAGAATCGTCTTTAACTATTCCTAAGTCTCCTGTAACAATATGGCATTATACATACACATTATATTTAAGGCATTATATGCATGACATATATATATATATGACATTATACATTATATATACAGCGTGACCTAAAATCATCGATATCGGCTTTTATTCCTTAAATATTGACCTTAGACATATGTTGCGTGGCTCCGCTGAAGAACTTCAATTACACTTTGGCCGTTAATCGTGTTTCTGCACGCCACTTGCTCGATTACCGAGCATATCTCCAGATTCAGATCAATTAGAAAATGCATCACGAGAATACACAATAAATACAAATTAAAAGTTAATAAAGCTTTTATTATAAAATACTTATATTTAAACTTGTTACTTAAAATTTAAAACCACACAAATAACCTCTTAAAATTTATACAATATTTACAGTTGCTCAGTCGTATGCATTAAGACAATGCTCGATTTCAAATTCCTGATCTCTCCTCTCTCTCTAGTTTTAATTATCATATTAAACTATCAAGTTAAGTTGTTAGATTCCCTTTTTACTCTAAAACTTTATTCTCTGATACTCAGTTTGCAGTGGGAGAGGACAAAAGCGAATTTGTGTTGACGGACCGCGGGAGCCAATTTACCAGTCAATTACTTAAATTGATACTTGATAAACTAGATATACATGCAAAATTAACTTCAGCAGCGAATCCGAGAACAAACGGAATCTCAGAAAGAATTAATTCAGCCATAAAACGTGCAATCGAGTGTCACAAGCAAGACGATTGGGAAACAGCCGTAGGAATTCATAAAGCATGTTATAATGCAGTAGACCACCCAGCCACAGGTATGTCACCGAACTTCCTGTTCTTTTCTCGGGACCTACCATTATTTATGGACATCGTACCAAATAACGCGGAAGAGACTCAAAATTATATACGAAACCAACCGCAAAAGCTGGAAACTATGGCCGTAGCATACAAACAAGCCTACGAAAATGTAATCCGCACACAAGAGATACAGGAGGAAAAATATTTAAAAAAAGCTAAATTTAGAAAACTAGAAATCGGCCAAAAAGTTTTTGTCAAAAACATTCCAAACTTCGGAAAAAAACGTTTTAGAGGCCCGTATAGAATAATAGAAAAACTAACAACCCACTTATTTTTATTAAAACTAATTAAAGATCCTAGGGCAAAGCCAATCAAAATAACTATAAATCGAATATATGAAATGCCTGACAGGAGACCGCACTTATTACATGGAGAGCAAATCCACGCAGAAATCGGAACGGGAAGAGACGCTCAGGGCGACTTGCAAACCGAAATAAACATCGCGCCGGAGATAAGCGTTGCCACCGAGAATGCTGATGATAGCTTTTTCGAAGAAATCCTCCCAGTTCACCTCGAATTGGAAGAAGGTCGCTCCTCGAGGGAAACGCAAGTCCGTTCCCCCGCCCGCCAGGACGAAAACAGGTCCAGCAGAGAGAACAGAGTGTCGCAGAGAGATCGAGAGAGGACATACTAGGGCCCGGTCAATCGACTATTCCTATCACAGAGAATACAACGAACACTGACAAAGTTAGCTCAAATAATTTAAATAAGCCCCAAGAGGAGGATAATGTACAAAATATACATGAACAGAAATCAACCGTTTACGGGAGAGTATTTCACAACTCTTGTTATAAACTGAGGCCACGGAAAATAAAATAACATGAATAGGTCAGTGGAAAATAATTTAAAGTTACACGGAGGTCACTTAAATATAAGTTAAAATAATACCGATTAAAATACATTCAGAGTAAATATTATCTCAGTAAAGACTTAGAGGAGTAAAACGAAATGTAACAAAAACTTCAATCATTAACGTGCCATTATAAATTATATTTAAAGAAATAACCGCAAAAGTGAGGCAATTAAATTAAACTTTCACGTAATTTAAAAATTAGGGAGTTAAGGTAAGATAAACTGAGATGCAGGCGTCTAAAGTTTAAATGACCGGACAGACAGAGCGATCGGCTGTCAGTCTAGCACCCTAAGCAAATCTAATTCCTAAAATAAGTAATTTAAACTTTAAGTAAGCAAATTTAAGCACCCTAGCGAAAGAAGTACGTTAAACTGTAATCCTAAAATAAATAATTAGAGTAATTTTACTCACGGAGCTTCCGGAAAAATTTATATGTGTAATCCAATGTGAAAAAAAATCCGTTGATCAGCACACAAAGAACCGGTACTACTGCCGCGCGTTGACTTTGAATTTTTTCGACCCTACTCGCTGTCCAGTCACATGACAAGCGGAAGCAAATCAAATACGCGGTTTCAATTAGAGAGAATAACCGCAGGACAGAATCAAAGACAGCGTCTGTTATTGGCCCACGTAAAGAAAAATAAAAGAGAAAAAACTTTTGTCAGGTCGTACGAAAAGTGACCGATGCTAGAGTAGAAAGTATAGCGGTACAAGCCTGTACCAGGGATAGCAATCTTAAACCGGACAGCCGGATGTTACGTAAGGAGGGGAATCAAAAACGTTTAGAGAAATGGTTAGAGAATTAAGTAGAAATTAGTAGAAAAATGATTAGAAATGAATAGAGAAATGGTTAGAGAATTAAGTACAAATTAGTAGAAAAATGATTAGAAATGAATAGAGAAATGGTTAGAGAATTAAGTAGAAATTATTAGAAAAATGATTAGAAATGAATAGAGAAATGGTTAGAGAATTAAGTAGAAATTAGTAGAAAAATGATTAGAAATGAATAGAGAAATGGGTAGAGAAATGATTAGAGGATGGAGTAAAGTAATTGTTTAAGACAGAATTAAGTACAGAAATGGTTAGAGGATGGATTGAGGTGATTGATTAAAGTCTGGAATGAAATAAGTCATTTAAGAGGGATCTTGAAAGTAAGAATAAATAATTCTTAAGAGAACAAAATTCCTTTCCAATAAGAATGTCTATAAAGAATATGTATATAAATGGTTAATGTAAAATAAATGTGATTAAGGTAAAATAAATGTGTTTAATGCAAAATAAGTAGGGTAAGAATGTAGAAAACATTAAAAGTAAAATGTTCTCTGGTACAGAGTGGACAGAGTTCAAGGACTCTAAACCTCCTACGTCTAGGTGTATATTAAAGTACGAATAGAATGTCTAATGTGAAATTACATCAGTTTTTTTTATATTGATAAAGTACATTGTGGAAAAGAATATGTGCAGTTACATACCATAACTATGATTATCGGGAGAAACTGCAGAAGTTTGCAGACACGGATCCGGTCTTCAAAAACGAAAGTTGCCATTATAAAGACTTTTGCAGCAACAAAGGCGTAGTTTTACAGCTCACATAAGCCTGTACCAGCACATGTATGCAGCACCATTAACCGAAAACGAAATCATTACTTCCTTGGACCAAAAGGTACCAAACAGTGCAACTTCAACTTCATTTTCATCGTTTTAATGCAACGTCTTAGTGCAACTCTATTTTCGCAGTGTTAAGTGCAACGTCATTTTCACAGTTTTAGTGCAACTTCTTTTTATAAAGTGATGTCACAACTGATCCTGCTCACAGAACATTCCTTCCATATGGAATATCACTAATTTTGTTACCTTACAGAACAACTATCAATCTTTTAGTGTATAATGTGAACGAACAAATGTTCTCGATTGATGTGTTCTCATGACAAACTTGCATATTATGTGAATACACTTAACAGACTAGAAAGTACAATCAGGATGCTACATTAGACTGTTTGGCAAATGTATACCATACGGATAGTGACAATATTTATACCGTACGGACAGTGACAATCTTGCACCTTAATTAGTCTTTAGACATACTTGGAGAGACAGAATATTTCCATACCTATAGGGCGTGTCATTATGTATATAATTTTAATGTATAATTTTATTGTTAAATGTTAGTGTTATCTCTTTTTATATATGTGTACTGTGCATAATTTGTAACCTTTTTTTGGTAGTTTAAGCATTTGAAAAAGAAACTTGGTTTCTTTTCCCTTGTTGGGGGGAAGCCAGTGTCGTGGGACAGTATTGGAATTTTCCTGTCGCCACTTCACTTCTAGAAAGTATTACCCCCCCCCCCCTTCTCTCTTTAGAAACGGTTGACATTCCATGGCTATGAGTAAGAGACCAGCTGCAGTGGTGAGAAAATGGCAAAGGACGCTATCTTATTTTTAAATAAAATGGACACCTGCAAGAGGGCTGGAGCCCCCCAATTTTTAGCCAACCCTTTGGAAGGGGCCAAATCCAGTGATTCGATGGAGCCCGGCCGCGTCACTGAATTTATGGGTTTTCGAACCTATAGCGGCCAAGCGTCAGCTATGGAGCCCGGCCAGGGGGCTGTCCGAGGTCCCGACGAGGAGGAGAAGAGTTGAGAGAGAACTCAGTTGGTATTTTTTGAAGTCAAGTGCTGGTCGTTCTAAAATCGACGGAGGAGATGTCCCGATGCCGTCCTGCCCGTGCCTTAAAAGGGGTAAGTCCTTTTGTCCTCTCCCACTGCAGACTGAGTATCAGAGAATAAAGTTTTTAGAGTAAAAAGGGAATCTAACAACTTAACTTGATAGTTTAATATGATAATTAAAACTAGAGAGAGAGAGGAGAGATCATGAATTTGAAATTGAGCATTGTCTTAATGCATACGACTGAGCAACTGTAAATATTGTATAAATTTTAAGAGGTTATTTGTGTGGTTTTAAATTTTAAGTAACAAGTTTAAATATAAGTATTTTATAATAAAAGCTTTATTAACTTTTAATTTGTAAAGTTTTAATGCTTTTATACTTTTAAATTATTTTAATTTTAAATATTGTATTATTAAATTGAAGAATTTTAAATGTTATTGGAAAATAAATGAAAATATTTCCTAATTTAAATATGGTAAACAAATATCAAAATTAATTGCACTTTGCATTTAAAAATTCCCTGGCCAATTACATTTCCAGCAACTTACGTACGTGTAATCGTTCATTCAAATTAGTAATATATTTTACAATTATTTTTGCGTCTAAGTTTGGCAAAATTGAAATTTTTAATACAAAAAATTAAAAAAATATGAAAAAGCCTTTATGCAATGGAAAGTGATGTGTACACTTCAATTTCGAAATAATTATTAAGTATTTTTATACTTTTTAGCACACTTATTTCATGCAGTCATATGAATTATTGGACAAACCAGAAGTTACATATTCAGACCAGGAAATCCTTAGTGAACCCTACCAATCCCTCCGGAATTCAATATTTAATCTATATCAGTCTTCATCTAAGGTGTACCTAAAGCATAGTCTGAAAAACAAATGTTGAAATGACAATATAAATTTTTGAATAGGAAGTGACATCTCTCTCCCGAACAAGAAGTCCTCCGTAATTTTATGCTGCATCCTCCTCCGTAATTTTATGCTGCATCCATATTAGACATTATATTTTTTTAAACATCTAAATCCTAAAAAATAGATGTTTAAAAAAAATTCGTTAAAAACAATGGCAAATTGTAAAATTTTCCCACCAAAATCTGTATTTCAAAATTATTTAGAGTAAAATTATATTATTACTTTTCGTACACACATGAGATAAATTGTCTGTGACTTACAGTTTTAAGTGGGTTGTGAACAATATGCAATAACACTCAGTTTTATCCGTCACAGAAATGGATCTAATATAACAATTATAGATCTGAAGGACAAAATAAACTTTAATTGTTGTATACCGATTTAAAGGTATATTTATGCCGTAGAATGTAAAATCTCACTAATTTGATATTTATTAATTTTTTTTTGTGAAATACAAAGATATATATATATATATATATATATATATATATATATATATAAATATATATATATATACATATATATATATATATATAAATATATATATATATATATATATATATATATATATATATATATATATATACATATATATATATATATATATATATATATATATAAATATATATATATATATATATAAATATATAAATATATATATATATATATATATATATAATATATATATATATATATATATATATATATATATACATATATATATATATATATATATATATATATAAATATATATATATATATATATATATATATATATATATATATATATATATATATATATATATATATAATATATATATATATATATATATATATATATATATATATATATATATATATATATATATATATATATATATATATATATATAATATACAGTCAAACCTGTCTATAACGATACTCTAGGGACCGAGAAAAAATATCGTTATAGACAATTTATCGTTATAGACAGGGCTGAACTTGCTACACTTTATAATGGAAGTTATTTAACATGGGTGTGACGTTATTATAATAATTTATTTTGAACTTGCATGACTGAATAATACTACAGTACTATGTTGAACGTACATTTTTAATGAATGTATTACAGATTAGGAAAAAAATATAAAACATATGTAGTATCTTATGAACTTAAATCATAAGATTCAAATTGTAGTTCGAAAATGTAATACGGCGTATATTTTAACTACATTTCTATTATGCAATTAAAAAATGAATAATTATAATGATAAAAATAGAATTGGAGTTATATTTTTCATTCAAAAATCAAGAATACGATGAACGACATATGAAACGACAAAAATACGGGTGAATAAATATATTTTATTCCAATTACAGAAAAAATATATATATTCTTAATTTATGAAATCACTAGTTCGATATGTTTGCCATCACCTGCAATGGCATTTGGTTGTCAGTATTTCAGTATTGTTTATTCCCAAAGTTTGAACGATTTATGTACAGTGGTTTTCGAGATATTACAGTTCTTTATTGGGGCGCTTATTTCTGGTCACACTGTATATATAATATATATAATATATATATATATATATATATATATATATATATATATATATATATATATATATATATATATATATATACTAGCCGCCTTTGGCGACCAGCCTGTTCGCTACCCTTGAAAATTCTGACCTTGGCAAATTCTAACCGTGGCACACTCGCTGGCGCGACCTACCAGTAAAGTGTAAGGTAACTGTTTGGAGGGCCAGGAAGTGCCACCCAATTTAGTCAGGAACTCAGTGGGGGAGGCATCCACAGGGACCGTATCCTCCTTCCCCTACCACCAACCTCTCGGAAGGACTTACGGTCCCGCATGTTTAACGTGATCGTACTCCACCTGAACACGGCGGCAGTTTCGGCAATGGCGGGAATCGAACCCGGACCTACCTAGTGCAAATCCCGCGCGCTAACCACTGGGCTACCGCGCCCTCCGCGACAATCTCCATAACCTTCTTTTTATTCACCCAATTTAGACCGGAACCCAGTATGTTGTTGTTGTTGAGACCCAGACCGTCCGACCTACCAGAAAGGTGTAAGGTAACTGTATGGACGGCCGGGAAGTGCCACCCAATTTAGACCGGAACCCAGTGGGGGAGGCATCCACAGGGTCCGTACCCTCCTTCCTCTACCAACAACCTCTCGGAAGGACTTACGGATCAACACAGTAAATACACTTAATAAACACCCTGGTAGACGTTAACACTAATAATTAAATTTTAAGATTATTTAAGTTTGTATATATTAAAAGCTTTTTTGTTTTTAATTAAAACACGAAACAATATTATAAACACCCATAATAACAATAGCCCATTGTTAAAATAAACTCTAAACTGAATCAATATGCTTTTGTAAAAAAGATCGTAGCCAAAGCTCTATAAACTGATACACAAATAATAAAGTAAACAAAAATCTAAATATAATTCTAGAATAGAATTAGAAAATATGTAAAATACACTATAAACGTGTAAATACACTTATTACGTAATAATGTTATACAAAAAAAAAGAATGTTCTTAGAAGAACAATAAATTCTTATCTGAAAAAGAGTCTTATCTCGATACAGAACAGTTAAAAAGAAGTTGCTAACACAACAGATAAATGTTTGGGTTGAGTTGTAAGAAAAAATCATGTTTTTAAAAAAATAATAAATGCATTTAAAATGAAAAGTAATTTAATAATAATTTACTCCAATAAAATGGATGAATAATTTATTCCAATGAAATGGATGGTTTGTTTTAGTTTAATGACGTTAACACTAATAATTAAATTGAAAAGTAATGTATTTCGAATATCGAATATATTCGATGATTTCGCTATTGCGTATTATTCAGAACCGTTACGTCCCCAGCCACCACCTTCCCTCCTTCTGCGGGGGAGAAACGCCGGTGAAGAAATGCTTTAACGGTCACCGAGAAATTGAAATTCGGAAAATCTTAAAATCCCGATCCTGTGGGCAATACGGAATATTTCTTGATCAGATTGGACTTGTAAGAATGCTAGATATTTGAACTTTCTAAAAATGTAAATTATTAGTCGAAATTCTGAGTACTTTTTACTATGCGAGAATTTAAAAACCAAAAATCGTTTTTTTGAGTCAAAAGTGACTTTTGTTTTAAAATCATAAAAAAATATTAGAATTTGTCCCTGAGATTTGAAATTGATATATGTTTACTCGAAATTCTCTGCTCTTTCCGATGGTGTGATTTGTTTTTTTCTACAATGTCAGGATCGTGGAGAAAAAGGTCAAAAAACGGTCGAAATCGCATAAAACATTAAATAACAAAAAAAATAATTAAAATTTAAAAAATCGGTATTCACGAATCCCCTTCCCCCCCCCCGGGTCTCCGATTGCCAAATTTCGTAGCTCTCCGATGCGCGGTCGCTGAACGTTCAATAAAATATCCATTCGTTCAATTATTTAAAATATTCAATATCGTTCCACAAATACATAAATATAATAAGTTCAAATACATCACCACAATTCAATCCACCATAATGCAATCATTTAAATTATTTAAAATATCCATAAATTAAAATATCATATAAATATAATCATTTCACCCGTTGTATACAACACATATCTTAATTCATTTAAAACCGGAAGAGCGGTCTCCGTGGAGACGGGGGGGAAATTCAACGGGTGAAAACGCGGTTTGCCGAGAAATTGGAAATCCTTAGGTCATTAAAATCGCGATCCTGTGAATATTTATAATTATTTCCTGACCAGATTGGACTTGTAAGAATGCCAGATGTTTGATCTTTCTAAAAATGTAAATTATTAGTCGAAATTATGAGTACTTTTTACTATGCGAGAATTTAAAAACCAAAAATCGTTTTTTTGAGTCAAAAGTGACTTTTGTTTTAAAATCATAAAAAAATATTAGAATTTGTCCCTGAGATTTGAAATTAATATATTTTTACTCGAAATTCTCTGCTCTTTCCGATGGTGTGATTTGTTTTTTTCTACGATGTCCGGATCGTGGAGAAAAAAGAGCAAAAAGATCAAAAAACGGTCGAAATCGCATAAAACATTAAATAACAAAAAAAATAATTAAAATTTTAAAAATCGGTTTTCACGTGTCCCCTTCTCACCCCCCAGGGTCTCCGATTGCAAAATTTCGTAGCTCTCCGACGCGCGGTCGCGAAACGTATAGTGTATAAGACAGACAGACACACAGACACACACACAGACATTGCCTTTTATTATTTACTAGCCGCCTTTGGCGACCAGCCTGTTCGCTACCCTTGAAAATTCTGACCGTGGCAAATTGTAACCGTGGCACACTCGCTGGCGCGACCTTACCAGAAGGTGTAAGGTAACTGTTTGGACGGCCAGGAAGTGCCACCCAATTTAGACCGGAACCCAGTGGGGGAGGCATCCACAGGGAACGTACCCTCCTTCCCCTACCACCAACCTCTCGGAAAAACATACGGACCCATATGTTTAACATGATCGTACTCCGTGTCAGTGGCGGAAATCGAACCCGGACCTACCGCGTGCAATTCCCGCGCGCTAACCACTGGGCTACTTCGCCCTCCGCGACAATCTCCATAACTTTCTTTTTATTCACCCAATTTAGACCGTACCCTCCTTCCCCTACCACCAACCTCTCGGAAGGACTCACGAACCCACATGTTTAACGTGATCGTACTCTGCGTGAACGTGGCGTAAGTTTTGGCAGTGGCGGGAATCGAACCCGGGCCTACTGAGTGCAATTCCCGCGCGCTAACCACTGGGCTGCCGCGCCCACCGATTTAGACGGGAACCCAGTGGGGGAGGCATCCACAGGGGCCGTATCCTCCTTCCCCTACCACCAACCTCTCGGAAGGACTTACTGACCCACATATTTAACGTGATCGTATTCCACGTAAACACGGCGGCAGTTTTGGCAGTGGCGGGAATCGAACCCGGGCCTACCGCTAACTTCCCGCGCGCTAATTTGCAATTTAAAATGACCATATGCTTAATTCCATCATCCTCATTCCATTGTTTCATTGTTCCATCATTTAAAATATCCATAAAATTAAAATATCCATTTAAAATATCCAAAAGTTAAAATATACATTTAAAAAATTTAAAATGACCATATGCTTAATTCCATCATCCTCATTCCATTGTTTCATTGTTCCATCATTTAAAATATCCATAAAATTAAAATATCCATTTAAAATATCCAAAAGTTAAAATATATTCCATTGTTATTACCATCCAAAAGTTAAAATATATTCCATATGCTTAATTCCATCATCCTCATTCCATTGTTTCATTGTTCTATCATTTAAAATATCCATAAAATTAAAATATCCATTTAAAATATCCAAAAGTTAAAATATACATTTAAAAAATCCAGATCGTCCCATCATTTAAAATATAAATATAATAATTTATATAGAGCAAAGGCGCTCTATTCAGAACCGTGACGTCACCTCCACCTTGACGTCCTCACCCACCACCTTCCCTGCTTCAGCGGGGGAGAAACGAACGGAACGCCGAGAAATTTAAAATCATGGCGTCTTTAAAATTGCCATCCTGAAGGCAATTTTCATTATTTCTGGACCACATTAGACTTGTAAGAATGCCAGATATTTCAGCTTTCTAAAAATGTAAATTATTAGTCGAAATTATGAGTACTTTTCACGATGCGAGAATTTAAAAACAAAAAATTGATTTTTTGAGCCAAAAGTGAGTTTTGTTTTAAAATCTTTAAAAAATATTAGAAATCGAAATTCAGATTTGAAATTGATATATTTTTACTCGAAATTCTCTGCTCTTTCCGATGGTGTCATTTATTTTTTTCTACGATGTCTGGATCGTGGAGAAAAAAGGGCAAAAAGGGCAAAAAACGGTCGAAATCGCATAAAACATTAAATAAATAAAAAAATAATTAAAATTTTAAAAATCGGTTTTCATGTGTCCCCTTCCCTCCCCCCCGGGTCTCCGATTGCCAAATTTCGTAGCTCTCCGACGCGCGGTCGCGAAACGTATAGTGTATAAGACAGACACACACACAGACAGACACACACACAGACATTGCCTTTTATTATTTAAGACTAGCCGCCTTTGGCGACCAGCCTGTTCGCTACCCTTGAAAATTCTGACCGTGGCAAACTCGTTGGCGCGACCTACCAGAAAGGTGTAAGGTAACTGCTTGGAAGGCCAGGAAGTGCCACACAATTTAGACCGGAACCCAATGGGGGAGGCATCCAAAGAGACCGTACCCTCCTTCCCCTACCACAAACCTCTCGGAAGGACTTGCAGTCCCACACGTTTAACGTGATCGTACTCCGCGTGAACACGGCTGCAGTTTTGGCAATGGCGGGAATCGAACCCGGGCCTACCGAGTGAAATTCCCGCGCGCTAACCACTGGGCTACCGTGCCATCCGCGACAATCTCCATAACTTTATTTTTATTCGGCAATTTTGGGAATCGAAACCGGGCCTACCAAGTGCAAATCCCGCGCACTAACCACTGGGGTACTTCACCCTCCGCGATATTCTTCATAACTTTCTTTTTATTCACCCAATTTAGACCGGAACCAAGTGGGAGAAGCATCCACAGGGACCGTACCCTTCTTCCCCTACCACCAACCTCTCGGAATGACTTACAGACCCACATGTTTAACGTGATCGCACTCCGCGTAAACACGGCGGCAATTTTGGGAATCGAACCCGGGCCTACCGAATGCAATTTCCGCGCGCTAACCATTGGGCTACTTTGCCCTACGCGACAATCTCCATAACTTTCTTTTTATTCATCCAATTTAGACCGTACCCTCCTTCCCCTACCACCAACTTCTCGGAAGGACTCACGGACCCACATGTTTAACGTGATCGTACTCAGCGTAAACACGGCGGCAATTTTGGGAATCGAACCCGGGCCTACTGAGTGCAATTCCCGCGCGCTAACCACTGGGCTTCTTCGCCCCCAGCGACTATCTCCATAACATTCTTTTTATTTACCCAATTTAGAACGGAACCCAGTGGGAGAGGCATCCACAGGGACCGTACCCTCCTTCCCCTACCACCAACCTCTCGGAAGGACTTCCGGACCCACATGTTTATCGTGATCGTACTCCGCGTGAACACGGCGGCAGTTTTGGAAGTGGCGGGAATCGAACCCGGGCCTACCGAGTGCAATTCCTGAGCGCTAACCACTGGGCTGCCTCGCCCTCCGCAACTTTCTTTATATTCACCCAATTTAGACGGGAGGCATCCACAGGGACCGTACCCTCCTTCCCCTACCACCAACCTCTCGGAAGGACTTCCGGACCCACATGTTTATCGTGATCGTACTCCGCGTGAACACGGCGGCAGTTTTGGAAGTGGCGGGAATCGAACCCGGGCCTACCGAGTGCAATTCCTGAGCGCTAACCACTGGGCTGCCTCGCCCTCCGCAACTTTCTTTATATTCACCCAATTTAGACGGGAACCCTGTGAGGGAGGCATCCACAGGGACCGTACCCTCCTTCCCCTACCACCAACCTCTCGGAAGGACTTCCGGACCCACATGTTTATCGTGATCGTACTCCGCGTGAACACGGCGGCAGTTTTGGAAGTGGCGGGAATCGAACCCGGGCCTACCGAGTGCAATTCCTGAGCGCTAACCACTGGGCTGCCTCGCCCTCCGCAACTTTCTTTATATTCACCCAATTTAGACGGGAGGCATCCACAGGGACCGTACCCTCCTTCCCCTACCACCAACCTCTCGGAAGGACTTCCGGACCCACATGTTTATCGTGATCGTACTCCGCGTGAACACGGCGGCAGTTTTGGAAGTGGCGGGAATCGAACCCGGGCCTACCGAGTGCAATTCCTGAGCGCTAACCACTGGGCTGCCTCGCCCTCCGCAACTTTCTTTATATTCACCCAATTTAGACGGGAACCCTGTGAAGGAGGCATCCACAGGGACCGTACCCTCCTTCCCCTACCACCAACCTCTCGGAAGGACTTAACGGCCCACATGTTTAACGTGATCGTATTCCGCGTGAACACTTCGGCAGTTTTGGCAGTGGCGGGAATCGTACCCGGGCCTACCGGTAACTTCCCGCGCGCTAATTTACAATTTAAAATGACCATATGCTCTCTAAGCTCTTAATTCCATCATCCTCATTCCATTGTTCCATCATTTAAAATATCCATAAAATTTAAATATCCATCGTTCCATCATTTAAAATATCCATAAAATAAAATATCCATCGTTCCATCATTTAAAATATCCATAAAATTAAAATATCCATTTAAAAAATCCATATCGTTCCATCATTTAAAATATAAATATAATAATTTCTACAGTGCATATGTTAAGCTCTTATTTCATTTAAAATCGGAAGCGCGGAAAACGGAAAGTAAAAACTAATTTGGTTTCTTATTGTCCCACCCATCGCTATGCATATACAGAACCGTGACGTCACCTCCACCTTGACGTCCCCACCCACCACCTTCCCTGCTTCAGCGGGGGAGAAACGAAGCGGCACGCCGAGCGGAAAGCCGAGAAATTTAAAATCATGACGTTTTTAAAATTGCGATCCTGAAGGCAATTTTCATTATTTCTGGACCAGATTAGACTTGTAAGAATGCCAGATATTTCAGCTTTCTAAAAATGTAAATTATTAGTCGAAATTATGAGTACTTTTTACTATGCGAGAATTTAAAAACCAAAAATCGTTTTTTTGAGCCAAAAGTGACTTTTGTTTCAAAATCTTTAAAAAATATTAGAAATCGAAATGGAGATTTGAAATTGATATATTTTTACTCGCAATTGTCTGCTCTTTCCGATGGTGTGAGTTGTTTTTTTCTACGACGTCTGGATCGTGGAGAAAAAAGGGCAAAAAGGGCAAAAAAAGGTCGAAATCGCATAAAACATTAAATAAATAAAAAAATAATTAGAATTTTGAAAATCGGTTTTCACGTGTCCCCTTCCCTCCCCCCCGGGTCTCCGATTGCCAAATTTCGTAGCTCTCCGATGCGCGGTCGCGAAACGTATAGTGTATAAGACAGACACACAGACACACAGACACACACACACACAGACATTGCCTTTTATTATTTAAGACTAGCCGCCTTTGGCGACCAGCCTGTTCGCTACCCTTGAAAATTCTGACCGTGGCAAATTGTAACCGTGGCACACTCGCTGGCGCGACCTTACCAGAAGGTGTAAGGTAACTGTTTGGACGGCCAGGAAGTGCCACCCAATTTAGACCGGAACTCAGTGGGGGAGACATCCACAGGGACCGTACCCTCCTTCCCCTACCACCAACCTTTCGGAAGGACTTACGATCCCACATGGTTAACGTGATCGTACTTCGCGTGAACGCGGCTGCAGTTTTGGCAGTGGCGGGAATCGAACTCGGGCCTACCCAGTGAAATTCCCGCGCGCTAACCACTGGTGTACTTCGCCCTCCGCGACATTTTCCATAACTTTCTTTTTATTCACCGAATTTAGACCGGAACCCAGTGGGAGAGGCACCCACGGGGACCCTACCCTCCTTCCCCAACCACCAACCTCTCGAAAGGACTTACAGACACACATGTTTATTCCACGTGATCGTACTCCGCGTGAACACGGCGGCAATTTTGGAAATCGAACCCGGGCCTACCGCGTGCAATTCCCGCGCGCTAACCACTGGGCTACTTCGCCCTCCGCGACAATCTCCATAACTTTCTTTTTATTCACCCAATTTAGGCCGTACCCTCCTTCCCCTACCACCAACCTCTCAGAAGGACTCACGAACCCACATGTTTAACGTGATCGTACTCTGCGTGAACGTGGCGTAAGTTTTGGCATTGGCGGGAATCGAACCCGGACCTACTGAGTGCAATTCCCGCGCGCTAACCACTGGGCTGCCGCGCCCACCGATTTAGACGGGAACCCAGTGGGGGAGGGATCCACAGGGGCCGTATCCTCCTTCCCTTACCACCAACCTCTCGGAAGAACTTACGGACCCACATATTTAACGTGATCGTATTCCACGTAAACACGGCGGCAGTTTTGGCAGTGGCGGGTATCGAACCCGGGCCTACCGCTAGCTTCCCGTGCGCTAATTTGCGATTTAAAATGACCATATGCTTAATTCCATCATCCTCATTCCATTGTTTCATTGTTCCATCATTTAAAATATCCATAAAATTAAAATATCCATTTAAAATATCCAAAAGTTAAAATATACATTTAAAAAATCCATATTGTCCCATCATTTAAAATATAAATATAATAATTTATATAGACAAAGGAGCTCTATTCAGAACCGTGACGTCACCTCCACCTTGACGTCCCCACCCACCACCTTCCCTTCTTCAGCGGGGGGAGAAACGAAGCGGCACGCCGAGCGGAACGCCGAGAAATTGAAATTCGGAAACTTTTAAAATCCCGATCCTGTGGGCAATACGGAATATGTCCTGACCAGATTGGACTTGTAAGAATGCCAGATGTTTGACCTTTCTAAAAATGTAAATTATTAGTCGAAATTATGAGTACTTTTTACTATGCGAGAATTTAAAAACCAAAAATCGTTTTTTTGAGTCAAAAGTGACTTTTGCTTTAAAATCATAAAAAAATATTAGAATTTATCTCTGAGATTTGAAATTGATATATTTTTACTCGAAATTCTCTGTTCTTTCCGATCGTGTGATTTGTTTTTTTCTACGATGTCTGGATCGAGGAGAAAAAAGGGCAAAAAGATCAAAAAACGGTCGAAATCGCATAAAACATTAAATAACAAAAAAAATAATTAAAATTTTAAAAATCGGTTTTCACGTGTCCCCTTCCCACCCTCCCGGGTCTCCGATTGCCAAATTTCGTAGCTCTCCGACGCGCGGTCGCTGAACGTATAGTGTATAAGACAGACAGACAGACAGACAGACGCACAGACAGACACACAGACATTGCCTTTTATTATTTAAGACTAGCCGCCTTTGGCGACCAGCCTGTTCGCTACCCTTGAAAATTCTGACCGTGGCAAATTGTAACCGTGGCACACTCGCTGGCGCGACCTTACCAGAAGGTGTAAGGTAACTGTTTGGACGGCCAGGAAGTGCCACCCAATTTAGACCGGAACTCAGTGGGGGAGACATCCACAGGGACCGTACCCTCCTTCCCCTACCACCAACCTTTCGGAAGGACTTACGATCCCACATGGTTAACGTGATCGTACTTCGCGTGAACGCGGCTGCAGTTTTGGCAGTGGCGGGAATCGAACTCGGGCCTACCCAGTGAAATTCCCGCGCGCTAACCACTGGTGTACTTCGCCCTCCGCGACATTTTCCATAACTTTCTTTTTATTCACCGAATTTAGACCGGAACCCAGTGGGAGAGGCACCCACGGGGACCCTACCCTCCTTCCCCAACCACCAACCTCTCGAAAGGACTTACAGACACACATGTTTATTCCACGTGATCGTACTCCGCGTGAACACGGCGGCAATTTTGGAAATCGAACCCGGGCCTACCGCGTGCAATTCCCGCGCGCTAACCACTGGGCTACTTCGCCCTCCGCGACAATCTCCATAACTTTCTTTTTATTCACCCAATTTAGGCCGTACCCTCCTTCCCCTACCACCAACCTCTCAGAAGGACTCACGAACCCACATGTTTAACGTGATCGTACTCTGCGTGAACGTGGCGTAAGTTTTGGCAGTGGCGGGAATCGAACCCGGACCTACTGAGTGCAATTCCCGCGCGCTAACCACTGGGCTGCCGCGCCCTCCGCGACAATCTCCATAACTTTCTATATATTCATCCAATTTAGACGGGAACCCAGTGGGGGAGGGATCCACAGGGGCCGTATCCTCCTTCCCTTACCACCAACCTCTCGGAAGAACTTACGGACCCACATATTTAACGTGATCGTATTCCACGTAAACACGGCGGCAGTTTTGGCAGTGGCGGGTATCGAACCCGGGCCTACCGCTAACTTCCCGTGCGCTAATTTGCGATTTAAAATGACCATATGCTTAATTCCATCATCCTCATTCCATTGTTTCATTGTTCCATCATTTAAAATATCCATAAAATTAAAATATCCATTTAAAATATCCAAAAGTTAAAATATACATTTAAAAAATCCATATTGTCCCATCATTTAAAATATAAATATAATAATTTATATAGACAAAGGAGCTCTATTCAGAACCGTGACGTCACCTCCACCTTGACGTCCCCACCCACCACCTTCCCTTCTTCAGCGGGGGGAGAAACGAAGCGGCACGCCGAGCGGAACGCCGAGAAATTGAAATTCGGAAACTTTTAAAATCCCGATCCTGTGGGCAATACGGAATATGTCCTGACCAGATTGGACTTGTAAGAATGCCAGATGTTTGACCTTTCTAAAAATGTAAATTATTAGTCGAAATTATGAGTACTTTTTACTATGCGAGAATTTAAAAACCAAAAATCGTTTTTTTGAGTCAAAAGTGACTTTTGCTTTAAAATCATAAAAAAATATTAGAATTTATCTCTGAGATTTGAAATTGATATATTTTTACTCGAAATTCTCTGTTCTTTCCGATCGTGTGATTTGTTTTTTTCTACGATGTCTGGATCGAGGAGAAAAAAGGGCAAAAAGATCAAAAAACGGTCGAAATCGCATAAAACATTAAATAACAAAAAAAATAATTAAAATTTTAAAAATCGGTTTTCACGTGTCCCCTTCCCACCCTCCCGGGTCTCCGATTGCCAAATTTCGTAGCTCTCCGACGCGCGGTCGCTGAACGTATAGTGTATAAGACAGACAGACAGACAGACAGACGCACAGACAGACACACAGACATTGCCTTTTATTATTTAAGACTAGCCGCCTTTGGCGACCAGCCTGTTCGCTACCCTTGAAAATTCTGACCGTGGCAAACTCGTTGGCGCGACCTACCAGAAAGGTGTAAGGTAACTGCTTGGAAGGCCAGGAAGTGCCACACAATTTAGACCGGAACCCAATGGGGGAGGCATCCAAAGAGACCGTACCCTCCTTCCCCTACCACAAACCTCTCGGAAGGACTTGCAGTCCCATACGTTTAACGTGATCGTACTCCGCGTGAACACGGCTGCAGTTTTGGCAATGGCGGGAATCGAACCCGGGCCTACCGAGTGAAATTCCCGCGAGCTAACCACTGGGCTACCGTGCCATCCGCGACAATCTCCATAACTTTATTTTTATTCGGCAATTTTGGGAATCGAACCCGGGCCTACCAAGTGCAAATCCCGCGCACTAACCACTGGGGTACTTCACCCTCCGCGATATTCTTCATAACTTTCTTTTTATTCACCCAATTTAGACCGGAACCAAGTGGGAGAAGCATCCACAGGGACCGTACCCTTCTTCCCCTACCACCAACCTCTCGGAATGACTTACAGACCCACATGTTTAACGTGATCGTACTCCGCGTAAACACGGCGGCAATTTTGGGAATCGAACCCGGGCCTACCGAGTGCAATTTCCGCGCGCTAACCATTGGGCTACTTTGCCCTACGCGACAATCTCCATAACTTTCTTTTTATTCATAGAATTTAGACCGTACCCTCCTTCCCCTACCACCAACTTCTCGGAAGGACTCACGGACCCACATGTTTAACGTGATCGTACTCCGCGTAAACACGGCGGCAATTTTGGGAATCGAACCCGGGCCTACTGAGTGCAATTCCCGCGCGCTAACCACTGGGCTTCTTCGCCCCCAGCGACTATCTCCATAACATTCTTTTTATTTACCCAATTTAGAACGGAACCCAGTGGGAGAGGCATCCACAGGGACCGTACCCTCCTTCCCCTACCACCAACCTCTCGGAAGGACTTCCGGACCCACATGTTTATCGTGATCGTACTTCGCGTGAACACGGCGGCAGTTTTGGAAGTGGCGGGAATCGAACCCGGGCCTACCGAGTGCAATTCCTGAGCGCTAACCACTGGGCTGCCTCGCCCTCCGCAACTTTCTTTATATTCACCCAATTTAGACGGGAACCCTGTGAGGGAGGCATCCACAGGGACCGTACCCTCCTTCCCCTACCACCAACCTCTCGGAAGGACTTCCGGACCCACATGTTTATCGTGATCGTACTCCGCGTGAACACGGCGGCAGTTTTGGAAGTGGCGGGAATCGAACCCGGGCCTACCGAGTGCAATTCCTGAGCGCTAACCACTGGGCTGCCTCGCCCTCCGCAACTTTCTGCATATTCACCCAATTTAGACGGGAACCCTGTGAAGGAGGCATCCACAGGGACCGTACCCTCCTTCCCCTACCACCAACCTCTCGGAAGGACTTACGGGCCCACATGTTTAACGTGATCGTATTCCGCGTGAACACTTCGTCAGTTTTGGCAGTGGCGGGAATCGTACCCGGGCCTACCGCTAACTTCCCGCGCGCTAATTTACAATTTAAAATGACCATATGCTCTCTAAGCTCTTAATTCCATCATCCTCATTCCATTGTTCCATCATTTAAAATATCCATAAAATTTAAATATCCATCGTTCCATCATTTAAAATATCCATAAAATTAAAATATCCATCGTTCCATCATTTAAAATATCCATAACATTAAAATATCCATTTAAAAAATCCATATCGTTCCATCATTTAAAATATAAATATAATAATTTCTACAGTGCATATGTTAAGCTCTTATTTCATTTAAAATCGGAAGCGCGGGTAACGGAAAGTAAAAACTAATTCGGTTTCTCATTGTCCCACCCATCGCTATGCATATACAGAACCGTGACGTCACCTCCACCTTGACGTCCCCACCCACCACCTTCCCTGCTTCAGCGGGGGAGAAACGAAGCGGCACGCCGAGCGGAACGCCGAGAAATTTAAAATCATGACGTCTTTAAAATTGCGATCCTGAAGGCAATTTTCATTATTTCTGGACCAGATTAGACTTGTAAGAATGCCAGATATTTCAGCTTTCTAAAAATGTAAATTATTAGTCGAAATTATGAGTACTTTTTACTATGCGAGAATTTAAAAACCAAAAATCGTTTTTTTGAGCCAAAAGTGACTTTTGTTTTAAAATCTTTAAAAAATATTAGAAATTGAAATGGAGATTTGAAATTGATATATTTTTACTCGCAATTGTCTGCTCTTTCCGATGGTGCGAGTTGTTTTTTTCTACGACGTCTGGATCGTGGAGAAAAAAGGGCAAAAAGGGCAAAAAAAGGTCGAAATCGCATAAAACATTAAATAAATAAAAAAATAATTAGAATTTTGAAAATCGGTTTTCACGTGTCCCCTTCCCTCCCCCCCGGGTCTCCGATTGCCAAATTTCGTAGCTCTCCGACGCGCGGTCGCGAAACGTATAGTGTATAAGACAGACACACAGACACACAGACACACACACACACAGACATTGCCTTTTATTATTTAAGATATATATATATATATATATATATATATATATATATATAATATATATATATATATATAATATATATATATATATATATATATATATATATATATATAAGAATGTCAAAAAACAGTAATTATCAATGTACAAATAGTACTAAATCAAATTCAAGACATAACAGCGCAATGCAGCTAGTTAATGTCTAGAAAAAATAACAAGTCAAAAATTGCAAGAACGTGAATAAAGTGAAAAAGACCAACAGGGCATATATAAAAGGCCTAGAGGGATGGCGACCCCTAGTTCCCGGTTACAAGTCGACTTTTTACACCTTAGGAAACACTCCCGGAGCCATATATCACCTGTGGTCCTAATTCAGAATAACGTCAAAGTAGAAGACGCAAATCACACAAGAACGTGCATCCGTAGACGGCAATGCCTCCATAAAGAAATAAAAGGTTTAAAAAGAGATATATTTGAATTAAAACCTCGAATTACAATAATAAATAAAATACCTGAACAATTCCAATCATCCTACCAAAGCACCTAGACCTTCGATAAGACCAACTCATAATCCCGCTCAGCAACGTTGCCATTTATTACATGTAAACAACTGTGTTGCCAAAGTCTTTTTGAAATGCATCCATAAATTTACTGTACACAACATTGTAACACTGTCTTATAAAAAGAAAAGGATAACTTTGCGTTAAAGCTTCCTTTATAAATAAAGTATCATGTCCAATCCGATCCTCTTTAAAAGAATGCATACGTGCACTACGCTTAAAATGATTAATTAGAATATTACGAAATATCTTAATACTTAAATTAGAATGCCAATTGATAATGTAATGTATCTTGAACTTGTATTGACGTCTTTTGTCGTAAATTGTATAATACGTAGACATGTTTTTTGCAAAATGTATACGAATATCCAGAAAATTAATTTCCTTTGACTTTTCTGCGATATTTTCGATCAGAGTTAAATCGGCTGGATAGAATCCGAAATCAAACATGACACCTATATTTTCTTGTGCAATAAGGACGTCATCGACAAAACGAAAGTATGGTAATTCGTTTAAAATGTGATTACCTTGTTCATAATGATGTAGGTATAGATTTGCCAATAAAGATGAACATCCTCCTCCCATTGGCACACCCTTGATTTGCTTGTAAAAAGCAACGCCGTTGAATAGAATATTTTCGTATAACACAATGTCCAAAACTTGTTTAAACTTTTGGATTGGTACAATTCTCTGTAAATCAAAGACTCCATGTAAATGTGTCATAATACTATACAGATCCTCCAAATTGATATTATTAAAAAGATCTTGGAAGTCAAAGGTTTTAAATATTAAGTTGGTTGGCATTTTCTTCAAGTTTCTTATGACTTCATCGCTATTTTTTATCATGACTGATCCGTTTTTTAAATAATGATTCATAATAGGTTGTAGATATGACATAAGAAGCGAATTGGCAGATGTTGTATAAGCTCGAAATGCTACTATATAACATTCGGAAATACCATTTTAGGAATATTGTCAATTTTAAATTTAAGAAATGTGGTTCCAAAAGATGCAAGTTATGCCCAGTAGCGGCACTTGAACAAATTTCATCCCGACATGACCTTTACAGAATATTTTGTAAATCATTTAACTGTATATATTCCATAACTTGTGGAAAGTGCAATAAAATGTATATTGGTCAGACTAAAAATGCACTTAACTTGAGAATAAATCTTCACAGGAGTCAGATCAAGCTATTTAACAATCAATCTACTCACCAGGCCAATTTGGAATTAGGACATTTTAAACTCCATGGATTTGATGATATACGTGTAAATATTATTGATTTTGTGTCCAACCAAAACGAAAGAATTTGGTGGGAAAATTTCCACATTAATCAATATTTAACAGCTTATCCATATGGCCTTAATTCTATACTTTATAGTGAAAATCATGACTTGAATAAGTGCAGAAATGGTAATAAACGATCGATTATTCAACATCACATGGGCTTTGCAGTTACAAGACATCAACGAGGTAAAAGAACAAAACGTTATTCATTAATGGATACAAGGAAGAAAATTGATGATTTATTTCAGCAGTTTTACAGAGATCAAGACATAAAGTCTAACTGGATCAAGAATGTGGTATACGGTATTCGTAAACGTTTCGTCTTACGCATTTGGCATATATACAAAGATAAACACTTTAAAGACGCACCTATTGGAAAGATCGATAATATTAACAACTGGTATTCAATATTTCTGGATTTACTTAAATTGCGAGCTTCGAAATATAACATCAACTTAAATAGGGAAATTATTGAAGTACAGAACAAGGAATACCTTTTGACAACATGAACAACAATTTTTGACTTGTTATATATATATATATATATATATATATATATATATATATATATATATATATATATATTTATGTATATATATATATATATATATATATATATATATATATATATATATATATATATATATATATATATATATATATATGTATTGACAAATCAGGAAGTCTTCATAATTGCAAACTGTAATTTTTTATTTTTTCCTTGAAGGAGATGCAAGTTCCAAATAAAGGTTTAAACTATGTTAGTTTTATTTAGCATTTTGCTTAAAGAAATCTTATTTTGCTAATTCATGTTCTAACATTAAGCAACAGGTTTCCGGTTTTCCCTAATTGCTCCAAATAACCTTGAGAAGGAAAGTTTCTCCGCGCGTCACGTGATACATTTGGCGATCGCTTCGAAAGTCAGCCAATATCCGCGCTGGCTTGGTATACCCTCTGGCCGATCGCGCCTGGGAGGGGCCAAGGAAGTGTTGAAGTCTCAGATCACTCAGCTGACCCAAAGGTTTACAGCATCATAAGCATGCAGTAAATCAATAGAGAGGCGTGCCGTGTGTGGTCTGGCATTATCTTGCTGAAAAGTCACCTTGGGGTGTCGCGAAATGAATGGAAATATAACGAGTCGTAGAATGTACCGGTGTGCTGTGATACTGCAATGGAGGACTATCAAAACGAATTGGCACCCTAGACCATAACTCCCTGTTGTCGGGCTCTGTGGCATGTGTCAATAAGAACAGGATCCTGATGATCTCCGGGCTGTCTTCAGACAGGTCTGCGCTGGTCGTCAGGGCTCAGTTTGAAACTGGACTTATCACTGAAAACAATTCCTTCCCAATCCGAACAATTCCACGTTGATCTGGTCCGGCACCATTGCAATCGCTGTTGACGGTACATACTGGCCAGTGTTAGGCAGCGTAAAGGGCGCCGCGAGTATAGATTCCGCTGCTGTAGTTTTCTATTAATGGTTCGAGTGGTCATTTCCGTGTTTGTCACACGTTGGATGGTTGATAACGATGGATCTCGTGCTGTCACAGCTGCTTTGAAAATCGCTCTATCTTCCCGCTCTGTCGTCGCTCTAGGCCGTCCGCTACCCGCTTGCCGCTGATATCGCCATTACGGGCCCATTCTTGCCAACCTCATCTAATTGCTGTATCGCTATTACCCAAATGTCGAGCGATTCGACGGTGTGCCCATCCAGCCTCATGCATTCCGACCGCACGTCCTCTTTCAAACTCCTTCATATGCTTGTAGTGGCCGCGAATTCGCCGACGCGGCATTGTTCCAATCAATGGATGTAAACACAATCGAAATCCACTGCACATTTTGTACCTGAAAACGAGGTTCGCTCCTTATATACCCTTATGTACACCACCATGGTGCTCAGTTTCAATGCGCCGTTGTTCCGACTATTCATTCATTGGCTGCGAATTTTTGATCATTTACATATTCGGTCAACAGGTGTTTGCATGTACAGTGTCAGTACTATCGGATTATTTTGAGGGGTGATTTGATTTTTTGTCTTAGAGTGTATTTAAGCCTCCAGAAGCAGGAAAGCTAACAATCACTCTTAAAAATTTAAGTTGGTTTCTTAATGTTTTTGTATTTTGCTTAAGAATGTTTTTCAGAGAAGAAAATAATCGTCCTAATCCAAAATTCGTTCGTTAGATTTTGCTCGTCCAACTTCATTTTGATCGCTCCGTCATTTTGCTCGCTTCGAAAAATCGAAAATCAAGAAAAGTTATATTCTATCTAGCGGTCGATTCTATAAATATGCAAAGATTCAACCTTCAATAAAGTGTTGAAGTTTTTTTCCAAAGGCACTTCGCCCCTGAAGGGTAAAATCGAAAATCCGGTTCAGGTTGGTTCGGATTCGTTGTTGATTTTAAAACTGTATATAAATCCAGTCTTCTCGATCACTGGGTGGCTTTCGGAAGTTGGAGGTGGTACAGAATTACTATGTAGACAATTATTTTATATAGTTATTAGTTGAATGAATTAAATATAATTCAATACATATTTTCAATCGCAAAGAAACATTCGTGTATCCTACAATTTTCTTATGCTATCTGAATCTTGATGACAATAACAAATGTTTACTATTGCAAATTATAATTTGCTCAGTTTGAGAATTATTGCGACTCAATTTGAGAATAATTAGCTCAATTTGATAATAATTCGTGTAAATAATTGTGACATGCCTTGCGAAACATGAAACATCAATAACCTGCATCTAATAATTTCCATAATGGCTCGCAAAATTGTGGTAAGTTAGAGTTATTGGCTAAGTTATACTGGCAAGCTTAAAATAAGTGAGAAACCGGTCGATAGATGATGTTATTTGTAACAGAAACGTAATTCTAATGGGTATTATATTCAACAGTTCTTTATATGTATGAGAACTCATCAGAATTGATATAGGGGCATTCGAATGTGAGGTATATTCTGTGTACTCCATAGACGTATGGCATATCTGTCACATGGTGATTTCCAAAATATGTGACATTGTGAAATTTTGGAGAAGAAGGTGACCTGCAAAGGACGGTCCCTAGCCCTGTTACAAATTTGTATAGGGTCCCCCTCTGGCCACCTGCAAAAGAGAGGGTCAGTGGAGCTGCCTGGGTGGTCTTACACAAGAGGAAGACAGAACGGGGGGAAAGCGGTCGTTGGGGGCGCAATTAAGCACAGAGGTTCGCGCTGGAGCGTGGGACTCCTGGCCACCTGCAAGCGATAATTCAGGGGCTAGTGGGCAAGCCCTGCTGTCATGGACTGGCCACTGAGAGTGGAGGCCAAGTGTCCACCAGTAATATTAAGGGGGCTTAAGTCCTGTCAGCAAATAATATTTGAGAGGGAGGAGACTTCAAATTACAAGTTTTGGAGAGAGGTTTTTTTTTCAAAAAAAAAAAAGAAATCGGGAGTGCCTCTTGTGAGCTGAATGAGTGAAGTTGTTGTTGTTGTTACCCAGACCGTCCGACCTACCAGAAAGGTGTAAGGTAACTGATGAGTGAAGTTGTGTTATAGTTGACGGAGCAAAAGGATGCTCCTTCCAAACTCCAAGATGTCATCGCAGCCGAGCCCTTGCCGGACCCAGAGCCGAAGGTAGGCCTTTGGATTTCATGCTTTCCTCAGATCTTGAATCTCTCCTCTCAGTCTTTCTTTACATCAAGCTGAAAATTTGTTAGGATTATAGTAATTGAGGAATAGCAATGATTTAATGTTTAATTTTGATGTTTCAAGACTTTACGATGTATTAGGGATTTTTTTTATGTGTTCTAAACCTTTACGAGATGTTTAATGTTTAATGACCTAGCGTGTTAACCTTTGACGATGTATTAATATTTTAAGGGAGTGACTTTTATGATCATGTGTTATGAGCAAAGCTTTTTCATGTTTCCTTTTTATTTTAAATGTTAATTTTGTAAATAAACTTATTATTTTTGTTATTTTAAATCTAATCCGTGTCCTCATTTCAAATCTTATTAATTACTTCTTAATTTTCAGTTTTAAACCACTTGCGATCTTGCACGGCATTAACTTAATGTTCCATGAACATTTTATGTATTTTTTTAGCGTTCAGATCGAACGTGAGGTGGTTTACCTCGCAACAATATCTACTCATTAAGGGAATCAGGAACAAAAATTTAATTGAAAATATATTTTTATTTTAATATTGCATTAAATAGTACAAAATGTTCTCTTTTCAATGATGTATCACACTACTTAATTGAATAAGTAGAAGTTTGAAAGTTTTAGAGTTCTTTTTGAACCAATTAACAGTCCTCTTCAACTATCATAAATATTTGCAGAGTCCAATTCGATGATAAGGGCTTGCAATTTCGCCCCAAATAGCTCAACGGTAGAGCGTCGGCTGGTCAGTTCGGAGATCTAGGGTTCGAGTCCTGATTGGGCCAATAAGGCTCTTTTCGATGGCGTGCGAACAAATCAACCCTGTAGGTTAGTGCACAGCTGTCGGAGGTCTGTAAGTGACCTTAGTACGGATTCAGTGTACTGTGGAAGATTGAGCGCCGATTTCAAATTGAGAAGATAACGACCACGCAGGATACTAACCTGGGTAAATAATAGTAGTAGCAGGAGGCTAAACTGAGGTAAAAATAGCAGGAGGCGGTCAATGAGATCGTCAGTTGCCCACCAATCTGACATTACAGGGTGGAGAATGAGGAGAATCTGACATTTGAGGGTGGAGAATGAGGAGAATCTGCCATTAGAGGGTGGAGAATGCGGAGAATCTGACATTAGAGGGTGGAGAATGAGGAGAATCTGACATTAGAGGGTGGAGAATGAGGAGAATCTGACATTAGAGGGTGGAGAATGAGGAAAATCTGACATTAGAGGGTGGAGAATGCGGAGAATCTGACATTAGAGGGTGGAGAATGAGGATAATCTGACATTAGAGGGTGGAGTGTCCATCTCGACGATAAGAATATGCAATTCCGTCCCAATAGCTTAATGGACGGCTGGCCACTTCGGAATTTTAGAGATAGATTCCCGGTTTGGGGTAGCAAGGCTTTTTACACATTAAATGTGTTTTTCTTAAAACACGAATTTTACAAGTCCATGTTCCTGTTTCTCAATATCTATCGAACTTAATGACTTAAAAATTTTATCTTATATGCGAATTTAATTTTGAACATTTTAACAGAAGGATTTAGGGATTTTCATATTTTTAAGAAAATTAAATGTCATGCAAAATGCTATCTGAGAATTGACTCACAGATAAAATAATTGAATTAAATTAAATTTTTATGCAAAAAAAATATGAGCCGTTAAAATGTGTAAAACGTATCTCTCTATAAGCCATAACAAATTTTAGACTCCTAGATTTAATGGTTTCTGAAAAAAAGGTATATATATATATATGATGAATTCAACACAGAGGAGATTGGATTTTCCCGGTATCCAATTCAGACTTTTTGCGATGCAGAAGGAAATCCAAAGGATTTCCGAAACGTACGTCTACTAATTTAGTTTTATTTATGCTGCATTTTACGTTGTCAACCAGTTCATTATTGTATTTTCACACCAAAATACATACATACACATGATAATATTCAAAATGTTCTCCTGAGGATTTTGAAGTCTTTTTACATAAAAAATTTTCAAACCATTTTTTCCATTCGATATTAATAGAAAACAGAAATTTATTTTCTTCGAATAGTTTAATATCAGCCAAGCTTTACAATTGATTACTCAATCGCACGTGCTTTTTGCTGATATTTTATAAGTATTATATCGTCCACGACATGTTACATATGATTGAATAATGGTATTTTTCAAGGAAAAGATCTTTAAATGTATGTATTTATATATACGTTCTGCTTCTGACAGTAGTTGAAAACGAAATAGGTATAATGTGAGTTTTAACGTTTCCTTTCTGTCCTGTTCTCAAATTGCTGATGTAATATTTTCTTCACAATCTATTTATACAGCAATTCACAAACTAAAAAGCTTCTCCTTTTTTCATGACTATATATTTTTTCTTTACATGACTTCAACTATTGTTATTACATGTTTACAATTTTTATTGCATGTTTTATTACATTTTATTACATGTTTTTATTACTTTTTTATTACATGTTTTTATTACATTTTTATTACATGTTTTATTACATTTTTATTACATGCTTCTACTGATCTCCTACTGGTCAGATAATGTTGTATCCAATGACTTACTGAGATTATTATAATTCCTCCTATATTTAAAGTGACATGGTGACACTGATCTTGTTAGAATAATCTAACTTATTGACTGTATGTGGAATAATGTAAGCTACTGCTAAACCAGAAGGAAAAATCTGATGTGGGCAGCACATGACTGCCCTTATATAATGCACCGTATTTACTACTTTTACAGTAAAAACAAAATAGGTTATTCTTATAGTAGATACTTATATTTTTTCTAAGATATTGAATTTTCGTCAAATAGTCGTTATTTTCATTGATTTAGCGTTATTTTTATCTATTTGGCGAGATTTTCTTTGATGTGGTAACATTATAAAAAGTCGCCAAGTTGGCGACATTCCTGTTCATTGACTGTATGTAGAATAATGTGAGCTACTGCTAAACCAGAAAGAAGAATTAGAGCCGCAATATAAATTATATATTGCCAGAAAAGTCTTACTAAAGATGCAATTTGCAGTACATACAAGTTAAACTGCTGTTAGAGTAAGAAAACTAAAATAACTTATTTAAAGGCAATATGCAATAAAACAAATAATATCAACTGGTTTCGAAAGGCAAAAATAGTCTTTCTTTCAGGGCACACAAGAAATGCAATAATCACTTCAGGTTTAAATATTCAATTTTCTTTGAAGTATTAATTTTTCAGAATTGGGTATGGATAGAGGTAACATATGTACTGATATGGATTCAGTATCTAATTATCTATAGGGTAGGAGTATTCACTAAATACCTCAATTTCTGGTCCTTCTTCAACTTCGGACACAAAAACTTTCTTTGAAACAGTTATTTAAAATCAACTGCAGATGGTAGATAATGGCTGATATGGATTCAGCATTTGATTTCAGACCGGGCTGTGAGGTTCACTAAGGGTTAACACTTCCGGTTCTTGTGATACCACTTCTAGTTTTTCTAAAAACTGTATGGCTGTACAAAACAAAATCTGATGTGGGCAGCACATGACTTTCCTTATATAATGTAATTAATTTACTACATTTAAAGTAAAAAAATATAGACTATTCTTATAGTAAATATTCTTATAGTAGAAGCGCATTTCTTATATACCAGAAAGTATATACCCGTCATATGACGGAATTAAAAATTTGCAAAAGCATTCCCTCCTATTTAGCTTCATTCCTATCAATTTGGTGACATTTTTATCAATTTGGCGACTTTTGTTAATCTGGCAATACTCTAAAAAGTCGCAAAGTTTGTGACCCCGCCAAATTTTTCACCAAGTATTACAGACGGACAAAGTAATGGGTTATTCTTATAGTCGTTTATGATGTTCATTCCAAGATACTGAATTTTCAGCAATTAGTCGTCATTTCGTTGATTAATCCCCTTTTTATCAATTTGGCGATACTTTCGTTAATTTAGCAACCTCTAAAAATACGCCAAGACTGCGATATACCGCCAAAATTCATCGCAAAAAGTTACATATGGTGAAATAGGTTATTCTTATAATAGATTCTTATATTCTTTGAAAGATATTGAATTTTGATCAACGTGTCATCATTTTCATTGATTTAGGGTCATTGTTTATCAATTTGGCGACAATTTCGTTAATTCGGCAACATTTTAAAAAATCGCCATGTTGGCGACATTCCGCCAATTTTGTCGCCATAATTTTGATAAACGTTATGGAGAGAGAAATAGGTTATTCTTATAGTAGATAAATAACTAATGGTTTCCAAATATAAAACTATTACCCAAAGTATCTTCTCTCGTAAATGGAACGAGCTAGATCTACAACAATGATGATAACAAATTTATAGCATAATATTACATATAAAAAGTGAACATATTTCCTAAAAGTTAATACTTTTTTGATAATTTATAGTAATTTTTTGATACATTTATTCGAAAAATGTGCAATATCTCAAGAACGGTATATGCTAACGTTCTGAAGTTGGTGTCAGTCGTTTTCTAATGAAAAATTACATAACAAATGATTATTTAGGTAACTTTACAAAAGGTATTGATTTTTTGATAATTTTTCCAAAATTTCATTTCAAAGTTTGGGAGGGTTATGCACATTTGATTGCGTTTAAAAACAATAGACTTCCAGTGTCAGCGGATTGTGATTTTCGTACTAAATTTCGTTTGATTCACTGTCACCAATTGCGATAACCGGCCAGTGACCAATACGGAACAAATTAAAACAAAAAATATCAATCCTGCATAAAGCATTGAAACACTTTCCAACTTCAATGCAATTTTGTTTAAACTTCTCTAAAATGCGATACATCCTTCGGTAATGTTTTCCACTCTAATTTCTTCCTCTAATGGCAATTCGCTCTATACCTCAAGTGGTCATTTGACTACACCCTAGTGGTAATCTCTCATAGCTATAGGTGTACCCAATATCCTGGAAGGAGGGTAGCGCCGATAACCGTAACAGGCCGGCTACTGTCTTGCGGTCAATTTGTATGGTCTACAATGTCGGTTTTCGCTTTCCAGTATGAACCATACAAGGTGTCCCAAAAAGATTGAAATGGGCTTTAATTCTTTACCTGTTGGAGATAAGTGGGCAATGTAAATTTCAAAAAGGTTGAAAGTAAGGTAGGAAATAAGACTACGTTAATGGAATAGTTCTCCCATTAATTTTCAAAAAGTTACGCTTTTTAAAGTTTATACGACCCCCTTACACAAATTTGGCCAATCAGAAATTTTTTATTCTTAATGCAACAAGATCATTAAAAAAACCCGTATATCTGTATCTTTAAAATGAACTGAATTATTATAAAGGAAATAATCCCACTTATGCCACTTTTCCGTACCATGTGAAATGCTGTTTCATCAGCGAAAATAGAGATCATAAACAAATTGACGATGGAAATTGTTTAGATCAAAAATACGTTAATATGTGTCAAAATTTTTTAGCACAAATGCATCTAAAAAAAAAAAAATAATTAAACTCTTGGAAAAATATTTATAATAAAATATATTTCTTTTTTCTTTCTGGAGAATATATCAAGAGTCAGAATTTAATTGAATTTGTTTTCCTCTATATTAAAAAAATTTTATTCAAAAAACTACCTAACATATTTTACTGAATTTTTTTATATATTTTATGAAATAATTTGAATATATCCTAAAACTTTCGAAGCAATTTGTGAATTTTAAATTTGCTTAAAAAATGTTTGAAAAATTAGGTACCACAGGCTTCAATGTATTTCATTTTTACAATCCGGGTTCAATCCAAAACTAATTGAGTGATATTATTCATTTATATTCCCATAGGTCCCACAGACCGTCTGAAAAACATACTAAAATTTCATTTTGATAAAGTCATTTTTACGGCAGTTATCGTGCTAACGGACAGACAAACAGACAGAATGAACATGACAGACATGACAGAAAGTCAGAAACACTTTTCACCTATATTGTAATGACTTGACACAAATTGTCAAAAATATAGAATAAATCACCTTTTCATACTCACCCAGTGGTTCATCTTCCCTGGTGATGGGCGCCAGGACCCATCAGTGGCTGTAATATTAAAACATGGCAAGCAGGGAGATATGTACACTAAATGATTACCAAATTTTGGAATTAAATTTCTTCAATTTAATAAATATATATATATACTAACAGCATACCCGTTCTTCGTACGGAGTATAAAATATAAAGAAACTTATAATTCAGAATCATATGCAAATTATGTTAAAATATTAAATTTATTGCTCCTAAAGAGAAGTTTATGAATATCTGTTCTCATCATGCAAAATTATCGTCACGGGCAGATCTGAAGAATAAAACATCCTGGCCCCTTTCGAAAGCAAATATACTATGAAATTGAATCAATATATTCAAAATAACAGTGCTAAAATTGTATGGGACCCATAGTATTTATATACTCGAACATTAGAAGATATAACCTGTATTAGTAGATTACATATATAAATTGAAAATATCAATAAACCCGTAATTGATTCAATATATGCCAGAATGAAAGCACTAAAATTATATGGGAATATATATATATATATATATATATATATATATATATATATATCTCCTGATGAGATATTTGTCCTGATGAGAATGCAATTTCGAACTAACCGCCATTTTTGTGTAGTTTCAATTGATTGTTCTCTATGTCTTAATCTTTTATCTTGCTAATTATTATTGCCTTTTCTCATTTTTGCCGTGTTTTATTTTTATTTTTATTTATATTTATATTTATATACTTTTACTTGTGAATTTTGTATCCTAATATTCTTCTCATCCCCCTTTACCATTGAAGTGATATGTTACCTTCTATCTTTATCCTTAGTCTTGGTCTATAGTTACTCATTTGCAACAGATATGCTAGTGATGGGTTTTTTTGCACATACAGTAATTTATGCGTAATTTTCGATTAAAATCTTTCAATTTTTATATATATATATATATATATATATATATATATATATATATATATATATATATATATATATATATATATATATATATCCCAATACTACTTATATTGTCGCAGATTAGAAAATATGCCTGTATGTTAGTAGAATATTATCCTTATTACAATATGAGTCTAAAAAATCTTTGCCGAAATAAAACAGATGACATTATAAATTGAAAATGTCAATTATCCCCGTAATCTTCATACCAGAAGGTCGTAATTGATTCCAATATATGCCAATATATATTAAAATATATGCCTATATACCTGAACTACTTATATTCTCGTAGATTAGAAGATAACACGTGCATTTATAGAAGATTACTCGCACAGCGTATAATATGCGAGTTTCAACAATTTTTGTCATAATAAAACAATGGTATAATAATTTGAAAATATCTATAATCCCTGAATCAATAATCCCCGAAAATATCAATAATAATAATGTGTAATCCGAAGACCGTAATCGATATTATCCAGTCAAAAATGCAATGCCAATGAAATTTATTTTATATACATATCTTTATTATTCAAATCGGAAAAGATTTAATTAAAATCGTATGCCACATAACACATTGGATTTACATCCATTGCTAAACGACATGATATCAGGTGCTTCAAATAAATTGATGGAAATCATATCGTCTGAAAAATGCTATCTCCATGAAAGGTTTGGCGATATTTTCTTCAATTTAGCAAATTTATCGCCAAGTGGGACTATAAAACTGATAGTACCATTCTGCGACAAATTGACGAAACATCATAATATTATCCCCTAACAAAACACAATTAATTTCATTTATTAAGCGCAATTTTATCAATTTCATGACATTTTTATAGATTTACAAACATTTTTTTCAATTTGTTGATATTTTAAAAATTCGATAAATGTGTAACTAAGTAGAATGGATTGACTGACCCATACATGCTACCGAAACATCATTTCAGTACTGTCTTCTTAAAAAACGAATTTAATTTCATTGATTTGCGTCGTTTTCAGCAATTTGGCGACATTTCCGTCAATTTGGCAAAGTTTAAGAAAAGTTGCCAAGTTAGCGATATTCCGCCAAAAATTCGTAGCTCTGAAATTGCAGATCTGAAGAATAAAACATCCTGATCCAGTTTGTATATACTAAATGTAAACACTAAAATTGTATTAGAAGATATACCCTTTCTACTCTTTTTCTGTTTCAACAATCGGATAAATGAATTTATTGGTAAACACAATATGAGTTTATTAGCTAAATCTATATAAATAAAAATGAAAATCTGTCTGTCTGTCTGTCTGTCTGTCTGTCTGTCTGTTTGTCACACCATCACGGGAGAACGGCTGAACCGAATTTGATGAAATTTTGTGGGTAGCCCAGAAATAGCCCCACTTAAAATTATATCCGTGTTTTGAGTTTCTACGATCAGTGGTTCTCGAGATATTAGTAAAAAACGAAATTTTCGTTTGTCTCATCATCACGGAAAAACGGCTGAACCGAATTTAATGAAATTTGGTGAATAGCCTTGAAATATCCCCCCATAAATTTTGTCCAAGTTTCGAGTTTCTAAGACTTGGGGTTGTCGAGATATTAATGAAAAACAGAACTTTTTCCTAGGAGTTCTACTCCCTAACTCCGTGGTTTATCCAAACGAAAAGCTTGAAAATCGTTTGAAAGTGAATTAAAATTTAATCTCTGAGTTTGATGGGAGATTTTTTGCGTTAATTAGTCACTTTCTGAAAAAATGAATTGTTTGAAACATGATTTAAAGGGGAAATCTATCTCCATGGTTCATGGTTTATTTAAAACAAGCTTTTACGGAACAATGAGAAGTATAGAGAAATCAAAATCGTTATTTAATTTCGCAGTTTATGTTATAAGACATGACATATTTAACATTTTATAAGATTCTATCTTATATCATGTTACTCAGAAACGCAATTAAATTAAATCTGTCTGTTAATTTTAATAATTATTTTTTCGATTTGAATAATAAATAAATGGATATAAAAATATATTTTAGAAAAGAACGATTTGATTTTTCTTATAGCATTTTTGACTGGATAATATCAATTACGGTCTTCAGGTTTAAAAATTATTAATATTTATATTTTCGGGGATTATTGATTCAAGGATTATTGATATTTTTAAGTTATTACGCCATTGTTTTATTGCGGCAAAAATTGCTGACACACGCATGTTGTACGTTGTACGAGTAATCTTCTAGGAATGCACGGGTATATCTTCTAACCTACGAGAATATAAGTAGTACAGGTATATTGGCATATATTTTGACATATATTGGCATATATTGGAATCAATTACGACCTTCTGGTATAAAGAGTACGGATATTATTGATGTTTTCAATTTATTACGTCATCTCTTTTATTTTGGCAAATATTTTTGAGACGCATATTGTAATACGGGTAATCTTCTACTAACACATTGGCATATTTTCTGATCTGCGACAATATAATTAGTACGGGGTTGCATATATTCATTCAATTACTATTTTTTCTTCTGTAAATTTGCTTACAAAAGGGGGCAGGATGTTTTATTCTTCAGATCTGATCGTGAAGATAATTTTGCATAGTGAGAACATATATTCTTAAACTTCTCTTTAGGAGCAATAAATTTAATATTTTAACAGAATTTGCACATGATTGCGAACTATAAGTTTCTTTAAATTATACACTCCGTACGAATAACGGGTGTGCTGTTAGTGATTAATAAATTTTAACATTTTAGGAGGATATATCATGTTGCTCGGTATCGCAATTAAATTAAATGTGTTTGTTAATGTTTTTATTATTTTTTTTCGATTTAAATAATAAATAAATGGATAAATGGATATAAAAGTATATCTTATGAATGGACGGTTTGATTTTTCTTTTAATTATATTAATTGCTGACTGCGTACATCAATTTCATTTATTTTGGCAAAGAGTTTTCAAGCTTATATCGTATTTAGCTACTAAACTCATATATTGTGTTTAGCCAATAAATTCATATAGCCGATTGTTGAAACAGAAAAAGAGTAGAGCGGGTATATCTTCTAATACAATTGTAGTGTTTTCATTTAGTATATTGAAACGGGATAAGAATGTTTCATTCAGATCTGCAAATTCAAAGCTACGAATTTGGAGGGATATCGCTAATTTGACAACTTTTCTTAAACTTTGGCAAATTGACGGAAATGTCGCCAAATTGATATAAACGACACACAAACAGCTGCCATAAACCTTCGGGTTGGTCGTGTGGCTTGGGTCTTCTACATATCAATGAATTTTTTTTTGTTTTGTTAGAAGGGAGTACTGAAATGATGTTTGGTTAGCATTTATCTGTCAGACCAACCATCCTACTTAGTAATACATTTAGCGAATTTTTAAAATGTCACCAAATTGATAAAAATGTTTTCAAATCTATAAAAATATCTTGAAATTGATAAAATTGCGCTACATAAATGATATTAAATATTTTTTGTTAGGGGATAGTATTGTGATGATATTTCGTCAATTTGTCGCAAAGTGGAACTGTCAGTTCTACAGTCCCACTTGGCGATAAATTTGGCGATTTTTTAAAATGTCGATAATTTGACGAAACTGTCGCCAAATGTTCCATAGAAATATAACTATTTAGACGATATTTTTTCTACCAATTTATTTGAAGCAAATGATATCATATCGCTTAGCAACGGATTTAAATCCAATGTGTTTATGCGGCAGACGATTTTTATTAAATCCTTTCCGATTTGAATAATGAAGATAAGTATATAAAATAAATTTCATTGCCATTTCATTTTGGACTGGATAATGTCAATTATACTCTTCAGGTTTAAACATTATTATTATTGATATTTTCCGGAATTATTGATTCAGTGATTATTGATATTTTTATGTTATTACGCCATTGTTTTATTGCGGCAAAAATTGCTGACACACGCATATTGTACGTTGTACGAGTAATCTTCTAGGAATGCACGGGTATATCTTCTAACCTACGAGAATATAAGTAGTACAGTTATATTGGCATATATTTTGACATATATTGGCATATATATTGGAATCAAGTACAGTCTTCTGGTATGAAGATTACGGGGATTAATTATATATTCAATTTATTACGTCGTCTGTTGTATTTTACCAAAAAACATTTGAGACTCATATTGCAAAACGGGTAATCTTCTACTAATAATCGGACATTATAAGTAGTACGTGTATATCTTCCCATATAATTTTAGCACTTTAATTTTGACATATATTGGAATAAATGACTGTCTTCAGATTTAAAGATTACGGGTTTATTGGTATTTTCAATTTATACATGTAATCTACTAATACAGGTTATATTTTCTAATATTCGCGTATATAATTAGTACGGGTCCCATACAATTTTAACGCTTTTATTTTGCATATATTGATTCAATTCCATATTTTTTTTTTTTATATTTGCTTACATAAGGGGTCCAAGATGTTTCATTCTTCAGATATGTCCATGAAGATAATTTTATATAGCGAGAAAAGAGATTCTTAAACTTCTTTTTATGAGCATTATATTAAATATTTTAACAGAATATTTTGATTAAACATGTCATTTAGTATACTATAAGAATTTGGGCATGATTATGAATTTCAAGTTTCATTATATTATATACTCCGTACGAAGAACGGGTATGCTGCTAGTACAATATAAAAGCTTAAAAACTCTTAGTCAAAATAAATGAAAGTGATGTATGTAGTCCGTAATTAATATAATTAAAAGAAAAATCAAACCGTTCCTTTACAAAATATATTTTTACATCTATTTATTTATTATTCAAATAGAAAAAATAATAACAAATATTAAGAAATACATTTAATTTAATTGCGTTGCTGAGCAACATAATATTATAAAGAATCTTCCTCATAAACTGCGAAATTAAATAACCATTTTGATCTCTTCCCCATAAAATGCAAAAATAATAACCATTTTGATTTCTTTATACTTTCCATTGTTTAGAAAATGCTTGACCATGGAGTTAGATTTTCCATTTAAATTCATGTTTCAAACAATTCATGCTTTCAGATAGTGACTAATTAATGCAAAACTCCTGCACTAAGCTCAGAAATGAAGTTTTAATTCACGTTGACGTTTTAAACAAACGATTTTCATCCTTTCCGTTTGGATAAACCACGGAGTTAGCGAGTAGATATCCTAGGATAAAGTTCCGTTTTTCATTAATATCTCGACAACCCCTGGTATTAGAAACTCGAAACTTGGGCAAAATTTATGGGGGGCCAATTTAAGGCTACTCACAAAATTTCATTAAATTCGATTCAGCCATTCTCTCGTGATGATGAGACAAACGAAATATTCGTTTTTCACTAATATCTCGAGAACCACTGGTTGTGGAAACTCTAAACATGGACTAAATTTTAAGTGGGGCTATTTCTAGACTACCCACAAAATTTCATCAAATTCGGTTCAGCCGTTCTCTCGTGATGATGGGACAAACAGACAGACAGACAGACAGACAGACAGACAGACAGATTTTCAATTTTATTTATATAGACTAGCAGCGTACCCGTTCTTCGTACGGAGTATATAATATAAATAAACTTAAATTTCACAATCATGTGCAAATTCCTATAGACTACTAAATGACATGTTTAATCAAAATATTCTGTTAAAATATTTAATACAATGCTCCTAAAAAGAAACCTAAGGATCTCTGTTCTCACTATACAAAATTATCTTCACGGGTAGATCTGAAGAATAAAATATCCTGGCCTTTTTTGTAAGCAAATTTATAAAAAGTATGGAATTGATGCAAAATATGCAAAATCTATATAAATAAAAATGAAAATCTGTCTGTCTGTCTGTCTGTCTGTTTGTCACACCATCACGGGAGAACGGCTGAACCGAATTTGATGAAATTTTGTGGGTAGCCCAGAAATAGCCCCACTTAAAATTATATCCGTGTTTTGAGTTTCTACGACCAGTGGTTCTCGAGATATTAGTAAAAAACGAAATTTTCGTTTGTCTCATCATCACGGAAAAACGGCGGAACCGAATTTAATGAAATTTGGTGAATAGCCTTGAAATATCCCCTATAAATTTTGTCCAAGTTTCGAGTTTCTAAGACCTGGGGTTGTCGAGATATTAATGAAAAACGGAACTTTTTCCTAGGAGTTCTACTCCCTAACTCCGTGGTTTATCCAAACGAAAAGCTTGAAAATCGTTTGAAAGTGAATTAAAATTTAATCTCTGAGTTTGATGGGAGATTTTTTGCGTTAATTAGTCACTTTCTGAAAAAATGAATTGTTTGAAACATGATTTAAAGGGGAAATCTATCTCCATGGTTCATGGTTTATTTAAAACAAGCTTTTACGGAACAATGAGAAGTATAGAGAAATCAAAATCGTTATTTAATTTCGCAGTTTATGTTATAAGACATGACATATTTAACATGTTATAAGATTCTATCTTATATCATGTTACTCAGAAACGCAATTAAATTAAATCTGTCTGTTAATTTTAATAATTATTTTTTCGATTTGAATAATAAATAAATGGATATAAAAATATATTTTAGAAAAGAACGATTTGATTTTTCTTATAGCATTTTTGACTGGATAATATCAATTACGGTCTTCAGGTTTAAAAATTATTATTATTTATATTTTCGGGGATTATTGATTTAAGGATTATTGATATTTTCAAGTTATTATGCAATTATTTTATTATGACAAAAATTGTTTAAACTCATATATTGTATGTTGTACGAATCTTCTACAAATACACGTGTATATCTTTTAATCTACGAGAATATAAGTAGTACAGGTATATTGACATATGTTTTGATATATATTGGCATATATTGGAATCAATTACGACCTTCTGGTATAAAGAGTACGGATATTATTGATGTTTTCAATTTATTACGTCATCTCTTTTATTTTGGCAAATATTTTTGAGACGCATATTGTAATACGGGTAATCTTCTACTAACACATTGGCATATTTTCTGATCTATCTGCGACAATATAATTAGTACGGGGTTGCATATATTCATTCAATTCCTATTTTTTCTTCTGTAAATTTGCTTACAAAAGGGGGCAGGATGTTTTATTCTTCAGATCTGATCGTGAAGATAATTTTGCATAGTGAGAACATATATTCTTAAACTTCTCTTTAGGAGCAATAAATTTAATATTTTAACAGAATTTGCACATGATTGCGAACTATAAGTTTCTTTAAATTATACACTCCGTACGAATAACGGGTGTGCTGTTAGTGGTTAATAAATTTTAACATTTTAGGAGGATATATCATGTTGCTCGGCATCGCAATTAAATTAAATGTGTTTGTTAATGTTTTTATTATTTTTTTTCGATTTAAATAATAAATAAATGGATAAATGGATATAAAAGTATATCTTATGAATGGACGATTTGATTTTTCTTTTAATTATATTAATTGCTGACTCCGTACATCAATTTCATTTATTTTGGCAAAGAGTTTTCAAGCTTATATCGTATTTAGCTACTAAACTCATATATTGTGTTTAGCCAATAAATTCATATAGCCGATTGTTGAAACAGAAAAAGAGTAGAGCGGGTATATCTTCTAATACAATTGTAGTGTTTTCATTTAGTATATTGAAACGGGATAAGAATGTTTCATTCAGATCTGCAAATTCAAAGCTACGAATTTGGAGGGATATCGCTAATTTGACAACTTTTCTTAAACTTTGGCAAATTGACGGAAATGTCGCCAAATTGATATAAACGACACACAAACAGCTGCCATAAACCTTCGGGTTGGTCGTGTGGCTTGGGTCTTCTACATATCAATGAATTTTTTTTTGTTTTGTTAGAAGGGAGTACTGAAATGATGTTTGGTTAGCATTTATCTGTCAGACCAACCATCCTACTTAGTAATACATTTAGCGAATTTTTAAAATGTCACCAAATTGATAAAAATGTTTTCAAATCTATAAAAATATCTTGAAATTGATAAAATTGCGCTACATAAATGATATTAAATATTTTTTGTTAGGGGATAGTATTGTGATGATATTTCGTCAATTTGTCGCAAAGTGGAACTGTCAGTTCTACAGTCCCACTTGGCGATAAATTTGGCGATTTTTTAAAATGTCGATAATTTGACGAAACTGTCGCCAAATGTTCCATAGAAATATAACTATTTAGACGATATTTTTTCTACCAATTTATTTGAAGCAAATGATATCATATCGCTTAGCAACGGATTTAAATCCAATGTGTTTATGCGGCAGACGATTTTTATTAAATCCTTTCCGATTTGAATAATGAAGATAAGTATATAAAATAAATTTCATTGCCATTTCATTTTGGACTGGATAATGTCAATTATACTCTTCAGGTTTAAACATTATTATTATTGATATTTTCCGGAATTATTGATTCAGTGATTATTGATATTTTTAAGTTATTACGCCATTGTTTTATTGCGGCAAAAATTGCTGACACACGCATATTGTACGTTGTACGAGTAATCTTCTAGGAATGCACGGGTATATCTTCTAACCTACGAGAATATAAGTAGTACAGTTATATTGGCATATATTTTGACATATATTGGCATATATATTGGAATCAAGTACAGTCTTCTGGTATGAAGATTACGGGGATTAATTATATATTCAATTTATTACGTCGTCTGTTGTATTTTACCAAAAAACATTTGAGACTCATATTGCAAAACGGGTAATCTTCTACTAATAATCGGACATTATAAGTAGTACGTGTATATCTTCCCATATAATTTTAGCACTTTAATTTTGACATATATTGGAATAAATGACTGTCTTCAGATTTAAAGATTACGGGTTTATTGGTATTTTCAATTTATACATGTAATCTACTAATACAGGTTATATTTTCTAATATTCGCGTATATAATTAGTACGGGTCCCATACAATTTTAACGCTTTTATTTTGCATATATTGATTCAATTCCATATTTTTTTTTTTTATATTTGCTTACATAAGGGGTCCAAGATGTTTCATTCTTCAGATATGTCCATGAAGATAATTTTATATAGCGAGAAAAGAGATTCTTAAACTTCTTTTTATGAGCATTATATTAAATATTTTAACAGAATATTTTGATTAAACATGTCATTTAGTATACTATAAGAATTTGGGCATGATTATGAATTTCAAGTTTCATTATATTATATACTCCGTACGAAGAACGGGTATGCTGCTAGTACAATATAAAAGCTTAAAAACTCTTAGTCAAAATAAATGAAAGTGATGTATGTAGTCCGTAATTAATATAATTAAAAGAAAAATCAAACCGTTCCTTTACAAAATATATTTTTACATCTATTTATTTATTATTCAAATAGAAAAAATAATAACAAATATTAAGAAATACATTTAATTTAATTGCGTTGCTGAGCAACATAATATTATAAAGAATCTTCCTCATAAACTGCGAAATTAAATAACCATTTTGATCTCTTCCCCATAAAATGCAAAAATAATAACCATTTTGATTTCTTTATACTTTCCATTGTTTAGAAAATGCTTGACCATGGAGTTAGATTTTCCATTTAAATTCATGTTTCAAACAATTCATGCTTTCAGATAGTGACTAATTAATGCAAAACTCCTGCACTAAGCTCAGAAATGAAGTTTTAATTCACGTTGACGTTTTAAACAAACGATTTTCATCCTTTCCGTTTGGATAAACCACGGAGTTAGCGAGTAGATATCCTAGGATAAAGTTCCGTTTTTCATTAATATCTCGACAACCCCTGGTATTAGAAACTCGAAACTTGGGCAAAATTTATGGGGGGCCAATTTAAGGCTACTCACAAAATTTCATTAAATTCGATTCAGCCATTCTCTCGTGATGATGAGACAAACGAAATATTCGTTTTTCACTAATATCTCGAGAACCACTGGTTGTGGAAACTCTAAACATGGACTAAATTTTAAGTGGGGCTATTTCTAGACTACCCACAAAATTTCATCAAATTCGGTTCAGCCGTTCTCTCGTGATGATGGGACAAACAGACAGACAGACAGACAGACAGACAGACAGACAGATTTTCAATTTTATTTATATAGACTAGCAGCGTACCCGTTCTTCGTACGGAGTATATAATATAAATAAACTTAAATTTCACAATCATGTGCAAATTCCTATAGACTACTAAATGACATGTTTAATCAAAATATTCTGTTAAAATATTTAATACAATGCTCCTAAAAAGAAACCTAAGGATCTCTGTTCTCACTATACAAAATTATCTTCACGGGTAGATCTGAAGAATAAAATATCCTGGCCTTTTTTGTAAGCAAATTTATAAAAAGTATGGAATTGATGCAAAATATGCAAAATCTATATAAATAAAAATGAAAATCTGTCTGTCTGTCTGTCTGTCTGTTTGTCACACCATCACGGGAGAACGGCTGAACCGAATTTGATGAAATTTTGTGGGTAGCCCAGAAATAGCCCCACTTAAAATTATATCCGTGTTTTGAGTTTCTACGACCAGTGGTTCTCGAGATATTAGTAAAAAACGAAATTTTCGTTTGTCTCATCATCACGGAAAAACGGCGGAACCGAATTTGATGAAATTTTGTGGGTCGCCCAGAAATAGCCCCACTTAAAATTATATCCGTGTTTTGAGTTTCTACGACCAGTGGTTCTCGAGATATTAGTAAAAAACGAAATTTTCGTTTGTCTCATCATCACGGAAAAACGGCGGAACCGAATTTAATGAAATTTGGTGAATAGCCTTGAAATATCCCCTATAAATTTTGTCCAAGTTTCGAGTTTCTAAGACCTGGGGTTGTCGAGATATTAATGAAAAACGGAACTTTTTCCTAGGAGTTCTACTCCCTAACTCCGTGGTTTATCCAAACGAAAAGCTTGAAAATCGTTTGAAAGTGAATTAAAATTTAATCTCTGAGTTTGATGGGAGATTTTTTGCGTTAATTAGTCACTTTCTGAAAAAATGAATTGTTTGAAACATGATTTAAAGGGGAAATCTATCTCCATGGTTCATGGTTTATTTAAAACAAGCTTTTACGGAACAATGAGAAGTATAGAGAAATCAAAATCGTTATTTAATTTCGCAGTTTATGTTATAAGACATGACATATTTAACATGTTATAAGATTCTATCTTATATCATGTTACTCAGAAACGCAATTAAATTAAATCTGTCTGTTAATTTTAATAATTATTTTTTCGATTTGAATAATAAATAAATGGATATAAAAATATATTTTAGAAAAGAACGATTTGATTTTTCTTATAGCATTTTTGACTGGATAATATCAATTACGGTCTTCAGGTTTAAAAATTATTAATATTTATATTTTCGGGGATTATTGATTCAAGGATTATTGATATTTTTAAGTTATTACGCCATTGTTTTATTGCGGCAAAAATTGCTGACACACGCATATTGTACGTTGTACGAGTAATCTTCTAGGAATGCACGGGTATATCTTCTAACCTACGAGAATATAAGTAGTACAGGTATATTGGCATATATTTTGACATATATTGGCATATATTGGAATCAATTACGACCTTCTGGTATAAAGAGTACGGATATTATTGATGTTTTCAATTTATTACGTCATCTCTTTTATTTTGGCAAATATTTTTGAGACGCATATTGTAATACGGGTAATCTTCTACTAACACATTGGCATATTTTCTGATCTGCGACAATATAATTAGTACGGGGTTGCATATATTCATTCAATTACTATTTTTTCTTCTGTAAATTTGCTTACAAAAGGGGGCAGGATGTTTTATTCTTCAGATCTGATCGTGAAGATAATTTTGCATAGTGAGAACATATATTCTTAAACTTCTCTTTAGGAGCAATAAATTTAATATTTTAACAGAATTTGCACATGATTGCGAACTATAAGTTTCTTTAAATTATACACTCCGTACGAATAACGGGTGTGCTGTTAGTGATTAATAAATTTTAACATTTTAGGAGGATATATCATGTTGCTCGGTATCGCAATTAAATTAAATGTGTTTGTTAATGTTTTTATTATTTTTTTTCGATTTAAATAATAAATAAATGGATAAATGGATATAAAAGTATATCTTATGAATGGACGGTTTGATTTTTCTTTTAATTATATTAATTGCTGACTGCGTACATCAATTTCATTTATTTTGGCAAAGAGTTTTCAAGCTTATATCGTATTTAGCTACTAAACTCATATATTGTGTTTAGCCAATAAATTCATATAGCCGATTGTTGAAACAGAAAAAGAGTAGAGCGGGTATATCTTCTAATACAATTGTAGTGTTTTCATTTAGTATATTGAAACGGGATAAGAATGTTTCATTCAGATCTGCAAATTCAAAGCTACGAATTTGGAGGGATATCGCTAATTTGACAACTTTTCTTAAACTTTGGCAAATTGACGGAAATGTCGCCAAATTGATATAAACGACACACAAACAGCTGCCATAAACCTTCGGGTTGGTCGTGTGGCTTGGGTCTTCTACATATCAATGAATTTTTTTTTGTTTTGTTAGAAGGGAGTACTGAAATGATGTTTGGTTAGCATTTATCTGTCAGACCAACCATCCTACTTAGTAATACATTTAGCGAATTTTTAAAATGTCACCAAATTGATAAAAATGTTTTCAAATCTATAAAAATATCTTGAAATTGATAAAATTGCGCTACATAAATGATATTAAATATTTTTTGTTAGGGGATAGTATTGTGATGATATTTCGTCAATTTGTCGCAAAGTGGAACTGTCAGTTCTACAGTCCCACTTGGCGATAAATTTGGCGATTTTTTAAAATGTCGATAATTTGACGAAACTGTCGCCAAATGTTCCATAGAAATATAACTATTTAGACGATATTTTTTCTACCAATTTATTTGAAGCAAATGATATCATATCGCTTAGCAACGGATTTAAATCCAATGTGTTTATGCGGCAGACGATTTTTATTAAATCCTTTCCGATTTGAATAATGAAGATAAGTATATAAAATAAATTTCATTGCCATTTCATTTTGGACTGGATAATGTGAATTATACTCTTCAGGTTTAAACATTATTATTATTGATATTTTCCGGAATTATTGATTCAGTGATTATTGATATTTTTATGTTATTACGCCATTGTTTTATTGCGGCAAAAATTGCTGACACACGCATATTGTACGTTGTACGAGTAATCTTCTAGGAATGCACGGGTATATCTTCTAACCTACGAGAATATAAGTAGTACAGTTATATTGGCATATATTTTGACATATATTGGCATATATATTGGAATCAAGTACAGTCTTCTGGTATGAAGATTACGGGGATTAATTATATATTCAATTTATTACGTCGTCTGTTGTATTTTACCAAAAAACATTTGAGACTCATATTGCAAAACGGGTAATCTTCTACTAATAATCGGACATTATAAGTAGTACGTGTATATCTTCCCATATAATTTTAGCACTTTAATTTTGACATATATTGGAATAAATGACTGTCTTCAGATTTAAAGATTACGGGTTTATTGGTATTTTCAATTTATACATGTAATCTACTAATACAGGTTATATTTTCTAATATTCGCGTATATAATTAGTACGGGTCCCATACAATTTTAACGCTTTTATTTTGCATATATTGATTCAATTCCATATTTTTTTTTTTTATATTTGCTTACATAAGGGGTCCAAGATGTTTCATTCTTCAGATATGTCCATGAAGATAATTTTATATAGCGAGAAAAGAGATTCTTAAACTTCTTTTTATGAGCATTATATTAAATATTTTAACAGAATATTTTGATTAAACATGTCATTTAGTATACTATAAGAATTTGGGCATGATTATGAATTTCAAGTTTCATTATATTATATACTCCGTACGAAGAACGGGTATGCTGCTAGTACAATATAAAAGCTTAAAAACTCTTAGTCAAAATAAATGAAAGTGATGTATGTAGTCCGTAATTAATATAATTAAAAGAAAAATCAAACCGTTCCTTTACAAAATATATTTTTACATCTATTTATTTATTATTCAAATAGAAAAAATAATAACAAATATTAAGAAATACATTTAATTTAATTGCGTTGCTGAGCAACATAATATTATAAAGAATCTTCCTCATAAACTGCGAAATTAAATAACCATTTTGATCTCTTCCCCATAAAATGCAAAAATAATAACCATTTTGATTTCTTTATACTTTCCATTGTTTAGAAAATGCTTGACCATGGAGTTAGATTTTCCATTTAAATTCATGTTTCAAACAATTCATGCTTTCAGATAGTGACTAATTAATGCAAAACTCCTGCACTAAGCTCAGAAATGAAGTTTTAATTCACGTTGACGTTTTAAACAAACGATTTTCATCCTTTCCGTTTGGATAAACCACGGAGTTAGCGAGTAGATATCCTAGGATAAAGTTCCGTTTTTCATTAATATCTCGACAACCCCTGGTATTAGAAACTCGAAACTTGGGCAAAATTTATGGGGGGCCAATTTAAGGCTACTCACAAAATTTCATTAAATTCGATTCAGCCATTCTCTCGTGATGATGAGACAAACGAAATATTCGTTTTTCACTAATATCTCGAGAACCACTGGTTGTGGAAACTCTAAACATGGACTAAATTTTAAGTGGGGCTATTTCTAGACTACCCACAAAATTTCATCAAATTCGGTTCAGCCGTTCTCTCGTGATGATGGGACAAACAGACAGACAGACAGACAGACAGACAGACAGACAGATTTTCAATTTTATTTATATAGACTAGCAGCGTACCCGTTCTTCGTACGGAGTATATAATATAAATAAACTTAAATTTCACAATCATGTGCAAATTCCTATAGACTACTAAATGACATGTTTAATCAAAATATTCTGTTAAAATATTTAATACAATGCTCCTAAAAAGAAACCTAAGGATCTCTGTTCTCACTATACAAAATTATCTTCACGGGTAGATCTGAAGAATAAAATATCCTGGCCTTTTTTGTAAGCAAATTTATAAAAAGTATGGAATTGATGCAAAATATGCAAAATCTATATAAATAAAAATGAAAATCTGTCTGTCTGTCTGTCTGTCTGTTTGTCACACCATCACGGGAGAACGGCTGAACCGAATTTGATGAAATTTTGTGGGTAGCCCAGAAATAGCCCCACTTAAAATTATATCCGTGTTTTGAGTTTCTACGACCAGTGGTTCTCGAGATATTAGTAAAAAACGAAATTTTCGTTTGTCTCATCATCACGGAAAAACGGCGGAACCGAATTTAATGAAATTTGGTGAATAGCCTTGAAATATCCCCTATAAATTTTGTCCAAGTTTCGAGTTTCTAAGACCTGGGGTTGTCGAGATATTAATGAAAAACGGAACTTTTTCCTAGGAGTTCTACTCCCTAACTCCGTGGTTTATCCAAACGAAAAGCTTGAAAATCGTTTGAAAGTGAATTAAAATTTAATCTCTGAGTTTGATGGGAGATTTTTTGCGTTAATTAGTCACTTTCTGAAAAAATGAATTGTTTGAAACATGATTTAAAGGGGAAATCTATCTCCATGGTTCATGGTTTATTTAAAACAAGCTTTTACGGAACAATGAGAAGTATAGAGAAATCAAAATCGTTATTTAATTTCGCAGTTTATGTTATAAGACATGACATATTTAACATGTTATAAGATTCTATCTTATATCATGTTACTCAGAAACGCAATTAAATTAAATCTGTCTGTTAATTTTAATAATTATTTTTTCGATTTGAATAATAAATAAATGGATATAAAAATATATTTTAGAAAAGAACGATTTGATTTTTCTTATAGCATTTTTGACTGGATAATATCAATTACGGTCTTCAGGTTTAAAAATTATTATTATTTATATTTTCGGGGATTATTGATTTAAGGATTATTGATATTTTCAAGTTATTATGCAATTATTTTATTATGACAAAAATTGTTTAAACTCATATATTGTATGTTGTACGAATCTTCTACAAATACACGTGTATATCTTTTAATCTACGAGAATATAAGTAGTACAGGTATATTGACATATGTTTTGATATATATTGGCATATATTGGAATCAATTACGACCTTCTGGTATAAAGAGTACGGATATTATTGATGTTTTCAATTTATTACGTCATCTCTTTTATTTTGGCAAATATTTTTGAGACGCATATTGTAATACGGGTAATCTTCTACTAACACATTGGCATATTTTCTGATCTATCTGCGACAATATAATTAGTACGGGGTTGCATATATTCATTCAATTCCTATTTTTTCTTCTGTAAATTTGCTTACAAAAGGGGGCAGGATGTTTTATTCTTCAGATCTGATCGTGAAGATAATTTTGCATAGTGAGAACATATATTCTTAAACTTCTCTTTAGGAGCAATAAATTTAATATTTTAACAGAATTTGCACATGATTGCGAACTATAAGTTTCTTTAAATTATACACTCCGTACGAATAACGGGTGTGCTGTTAGTGGTTAATAAATTTTAACATTTTAGGAGGATATATCATGTTGCTCGGCATCGCAATTAAATTAAATGTGTTTGTTAATGTTTTTATTATTTTTTTTCGATTTAAATAATAAATAAATGGATAAATGGATATAAAAGTATATCTTATGAATGGACGATTTGATTTTTCTTTTAATTATATTAATTGCTGACTCCGTACATCAATTTCATTTATTTTGGCAAAGAGTTTTCAAGCTTATATCGTATTTAGCTACTAAACTCATATATTGTGTTTAGCCAATAAATTCATATAGCCGATTGTTGAAACAGAAAAAGAGTAGAGCGGGTATATCTTCTAATACAATTGTAGTGTTTTCATTTAGTATATTGAAACGGGATAAGAATGTTTCATTCAGATCTGCAAATTCAAAGCTACGAATTTGGAGGGATATCGCTAATTTGACAACTTTTCTTAAACTTTGGCAAATTGACGGAAATGTCGCCAAATTGATATAAACGACACACAAACAGCTGCCATAAACCTTCGGGTTGGTCGTGTGGCTTGGGTCTTCTACATATCAATGAATTTTTTTTTGTTTTGTTAGAAGGGAGTACTGAAATGATGTTTGGTTAGCATTTATCTGTCAGACCAACCATCCTACTTAGTAATACATTTAGCGAATTTTTAAAATGTCACCAAATTGATAAAAATGTTTTCAAATCTATAAAAATATCTTGAAATTGATAAAATTGCGCTACATAAATGATATTAAATATTTTTTGTTAGGGGATAGTATTGTGATGATATTTCGTCAATTTGTCGCAAAGTGGAACTGTCAGTTCTACAGTCCCACTTGGCGATAAATTTGGCGATTTTTTAAAATGTCGCTAATTTGACGAAACTGTCGCCAAATGTTCCATAGAAATATAACTATTTAGACGATATTTTTTCTACCAATTTATTTGAAGCAAATGATATCATATCGCTTAGCAACGGATTTAAATCCAATGTGTTTATGCGGCAGACGATTTTTATTAAATCCTTTCCGGTTTGAATAATGAAGATAAGTATATAAAATAAATTTCATTGCCATTTCATTTTGGACTGGATAATGTCAATTATACTCTTCAGGTTTAAACATTATTATTATTGATATTTTCCGGAATTATTGATTCAGTGATTATTGATATTTTTAAGTTATTACGCCATTGTTTTATTGCGGCAAAAATTGCTGACACACGCATATTGTACGTTGTACGAGTAATCTTCTAGGAATGCACGGGTATATCTTCTAACCTACGAGAATATAAGTAGTACAGTTATATTGGCATATATTTTGACATATATTGGCATATATATTGGAATCAAGTACAGTCTTCTGGTATGAAGATTACGGGGATTAATTATATATTCAATTTTTTACGTCGTCTGTTGTATTTTACCAAAAAACATTTGAGACTCATATTGCAAAACGGGTAATCTTCTACTAATAATCGGACATTATAAGTAGTACGTGTATATCTTCCCATATAATTTTAGCACTTTAATTTTGACATATATTGGAATAAATGACTGTCTTCAGATTTAAAGATTACGGGTTTATTGGTATTTTCAATTTATACATGTAATCTACTAATACAGGTTATATTTTCTAATATTCGCGTATATAATTAGTACGGGTCCCATACAATTTTAACGCTTTTATTTTGCATATATTGATTCAATTCCATATTTTTTTTTTTTATATTTGCTTACATAAGGGGTCCAAGATGTTTCATTCTTCAGATATGTCCATGAAGATAATTTTATATAGCGAGAAAAGAGATTCTTAAACTTCTTTTTATGAGCATTATATTAAATATTTTAACAGAATATTTTGATTAAACATGTCATTTAGTATACTATAAGAATTTGGGCATGATTATGAATTTCAAGTTTCATTATATTATATACTCCGTACGAAGAACGGGTATGCTGCTAGTACAATATAAAAGCTTAAAAACTCTTAGTCAAAATAAATGAAAGTGATGTATGTAGTCCGTAATTAATATAATTAAAAGAAAAATCAAACCGTTCCTTTACAAAATATATTTTTACATCTATTTATTTATTATTCAAATAGAAAAAATAATAACAAATATTAAGAAATACATTTAATTTAATTGCGTTGCTGAGCAACATAATATTATAAAGAATCTTCCTCATAAACTGCGAAATTAAATAACCATTTTGATCTCTTCCCCATAAAATGCAAAAATAATAACCATTTTGATTTCTTTATACTTTCCATTGTTTAGAAAATGCTTGACCATGGAGTTAGATTTTCCATTTAAATTCATGTTTCAAACAATTCATGCTTTCAGATAGTGACTAATTAATGCAAAACTCCTGCACTAAGCTCAGAAATGAAGTTTTAATTCACGTTGACGTTTTAAACAAACGATTTTCATCCTTTCCGTTTGGATAAACCACGGAGTTAGCGAGTAGATATCCTAGGATAAAGTTCCGTTTTTCATTAATATCTCGACAACCCCTGGTATTAGAAACTCGAAACTTGGGCAAAATTTATGGGGGGCCAATTTAAGGCTACTCACAAAATTTCATTAAATTCGATTCAGCCATTCTCTCGTGATGATGAGACAAACGAAATATTCGTTTTTCACTAATATCTCGAGAACCACTGGTTGTGGAAACTCTAAACATGGACTAAATTTTAAGTGGGGCTATTTCTAGACTACCCACAAAATTTCATCAAATTCGGTTCAGCCGTTCTCTCGTGATGATGGGACAAACAGACAGACAGACAGACAGACAGACAGACAGACAGATTTTCAATTTTATTTATATAGACTAGCAGCGTACCCGTTCTTCGTACGGAGTATATAATATAAATAAACTTAAATTTCACAATCATGTGCAAATTCCTATAGACTACTAAATGACATGTTTAATCAAAATATTCTGTTAAAATATTTAATACAATGCTCCTAAAAAGAAACCTAAGGATCTCTGTTCTCACTATACAAAATTATCTTCACGGGTAGATCTGAAGAATAAAATATCCTGGCCTTTTTTGTAAGCAAATTTATAAAAAGTATGGAATTGATGCAAAATATGCAAAATCTATATAAATAAAAATGAAAATCTGTCTGTCTGTCTGTCTGTCTGTTTGTCACACCATCACGGGAGAACGGCTGAACCGAATTTGATGAAATTTTGTGGGTAGCCCAGAAATAGCCCCACTTAAAATTATATCCGTGTTTTGAGTTTCTACGACCAGTGGTTCTCGAGATATTAGTAAAAAACGAAATTTTCGTTTGTCTCATCATCACGGAAAAACGGCGGAACCGAATTTGATGAAATTTTGTGGGTCGCCCAGAAATAGCCCCACTTAAAATTATATCCGTGTTTTGAGTTTCTACGACCAGTGGTTCTCGAGATATTAGTAAAAAACGAAATTTTCGTTTGTCTCATCATCACGGAAAAACGGCGGAACCGAATTTAATGAAATTTGGTGAATAGCCTTGAAATATCCCCTATAAATTTTGTCCAAGTTTCGAGTTTCTAAGACCTGGGGTTGTCGAGATATTAATGAAAAACGGAACTTTTTCCTAGGAGTTCTACTCCCTAACTCCGTGGTTTATCCAAACGAAAAGCTTGAAAATCGTTTGAAAGTGAATTAAAATTTAATCTCTGAGTTTGATGGGAGATTTTTTGCGTTAATTAGTCACTTTCTGAAAAAATGAATTGTTTGAAACATGATTTAAAGGGGAAATCTATCTCCATGGTTCATGGTTTATTTAAAACAAGCTTTTACGGAACAATGAGAAGTATAGAGAAATCAAAATCGTTATTTAATTTCGCAGTTTATGTTATAAGACATGACATATTTAACATGTTATAAGATTCTATCTTATATCATGTTACTCAGAAACGCAATTAAATTAAATCTGTCTGTTAATTTTAATAATTATTTTTTCGATTTGAATAATAAATAAATGGATATAAAAATATATTTTAGAAAAGAACGATTTGATTTTTCTTATAGCATTTTTGACTGGATAATATCAATTACGGTCTTCAGGTTTAAAAATTATTATTATTTATATTTTCGGGGATTATTGATTTAAGGATTATTGATATTTTCAAGTTATTATGCAATTATTTTATTATGACAAAAATTGTTTAAACTCATATATTGTATGTTGTACGAATCTTCTACAAATACACGTGTATATCTTTTAATCTACGAGAATATAAGTAGTAGAGGTATATTGACATATGTTTTGATATATATTGGCATATATTGGAATCAATTACGACCTTCTGGTATAAAGAGTACGGATATTATTGATGTTTTCAATTTATTACGTCATCTCTTTTATTTTGGCAAATATTTTTGAGACGCATATTGTAATACGGGTAATCTTCTACTAACACATTGGCATATTTTCTGATCTATCTGCGACAATATAATTAGTACGGGGTTGCATATATTCATTCAATTCCTATTTTTTCTTCTGTAAATTTGCTTACAAAAGGGGGCAGGATGTTTTATTCTTCAGATCTGATCGTGAAGATAATTTTGCATAGTGAGAACATATATTCTTAAACTTCTCTTTAGGAGCAATAAATTTAATATTTTAACAGAATTTGCACATGATTGCGAACTATAAGTTTCTTTAAATTATACACTCCGTACGAATAACGGGTGTGCTGTTAGTGGTTAATAAATTTTAACATTTTAGGAGGATATATCATGTTGCTCGGCATCGCAATTAAATTAAATGTGTTTGTTAATGTTTTTATTATTTTTTTTCGATTTAAATAATAAATAAATGGATAAATGGATATAAAAGTATATCTTATGAATGGACGATTTGATTTTTCTTTTAATTATATTAATTGCTGACTCCGTACATCAATTTCATTTATTTTGGCAAAGAGTTTTCAAGCTTATATCGTATTTAGCTACTAAACTCATATATTGTGTTTAGCCAATAAATTCATATAGCCGATTGTTGAAACAGAAAAAGAGTAGAGCGGGTATATCTTCTAATACAATTGTAGTGTTTTCATTTAGTATATTGAAACGGGATAAGAATGTTTCATTCAGATCTGCAAATTCAAAGCTACGAATTTGGAGGGATATCGCTAATTTGACAACTTTTCTTAAACTTTGGCAAATTGACGGAAATGTCGCCAAATTGATATAAACGACACACAAACAGCTGCCATAAACCTTCGGGTTGGTCGTGTGGCTTGGGTCTTCTACATATCAATGAATTTTTTTTTGTTTTGTTAGAAGGGAGTACTGAAATGATGTTTGGTTAGCATTTATCTGTCAGACCAACCATCCTACTTAGTAATACATTTAGCGAATTTTTAAAATGTCACCAAATTGATAAAAATGTTTTCAAATCTATAAAAATATCTTGAAATTGATAAAATTGCGCTACATAAATGATATTAAATATTTTTTGTTAGGGGATAGTATTGTGATGATATTTCGTCAATTTGTCGCAAAGTGGAACTGTCAGTTCTACAGTCCCACTTGGCGATAAATTTGGCGATTTTTTAAAATGTCGATAATTTGACGAAACTGTCGCCAAATGTTCCATAGAAATATAACTATTTAGACGATATTTTTTCTACCAATTTATTTGAAGCAAATGATATCATATCGCTTAGCAACGGATTTAAATCCAATGTGTTTATGCGGCAGACGATTTTTATTAAATCCTTTCCGATTTGAATAATGAAGATAAGTATATAAAATAAATTTCATTGCCATTTCATTTTGGACTGGATAATGTCAATTATACTCTTCAGGTTTAAACATTATTATTATTGATATTTTCCGGAATTATTGATTCAGTGATTATTGATATTTTTAAGTTATTACGCCATTGTTTTATTGCGGCAAAAATTGCTGACACACGCATATTGTACGTTGTACGAGTAATCTTCTAGGAATGCACGGGTATATCTTCTAACCTACGAGAATATAAGTAGTACAGTTATATTGGCATATATTTTGACATATATTGGCATATATATTGGAATCAAGTACAGTCTTCTGGTATGAAGATTACGGGGATTAATTATATATTCAATTTATTACGTCGTCTGTTGTATTTTACCAAAAAACATTTGAGACTCATATTGCAAAACGGGTAATCTTCTACTAATAATCGGACATTATAAGTAGTACGTGTATATCTTCCCATATAATTTTAGCACTTTAATTTTGACATATATTGGAATAAATGACTGTCTTCAGATTTAAAGATTACGGGTTTATTGGTATTTTCAATTTATACATGTAATCTACTAATACAGGTTATATTTTCTAATATTCGCGTATATAATTAGTACGGGTCCCATACAATTTTAACGCTTTTATTTTGCATATATTGATTCAATTCCATATTTTTTTTTTTTATATTTGCTTACATAAGGGGTCCAAGATGTTTCATTCTTCAGATATGTCCATGAAGATAATTTTATATAGCGAGAAAAGAGATTCTTAAACTTCTTTTTATGAGCATTATATTAAATATTTTAACAGAATATTTTGATTAAACATGTCATTTAGTATACTATAAGAATTTGGGCATGATTATGAATTTCAAGTTTCATTATATTATATACTCCGTACGAAGAACGGGTATGCTGCTAGTACAATATAAAAGCTTAAAAACTCTTAGTCAAAATAAATGAAAGTGATGTATGTAGTCCGTAATTAATATAATTAAAAGAAAAATCAAACCGTTCCTTTACAAAATATATTTTTACATCTATTTATTTATTATTCAAATAGAAAAAATAATAACAAATATTAAGAAATACATTTAATTTAATTGCGTTGCTGAGCAACATAATATTATAAAGAATCTTCCTCATAAACTGCGAAATTAAATAACCATTTTGATCTCTTCCCCATAAAATGCAAAAATAATAACCATTTTGATTTCTTTATACTTTCCATTGTTTAGAAAATGCTTGACCATGGAGTTAGATTTTCCATTTAAATTCATGTTTCAAACAATTCATGCTTTCAGATAGTGACTAATTAATGCAAAACTCCTGCACTAAGCTCAGAAATGAAGTTTTAATTCACGTTGACGTTTTAAACAAACGATTTTCATCCTTTCCGTTTGGATAAACCACGGAGTTAGCGAGTAGATATCCTAGGATAAAGTTCCGTTTTTCATTAATATCTCGACAACCCCTGGTATTAGAAACTCGAAACTTGGGCAAAATTTATGGGGGGCCAATTTAAGGCTACTCACAAAATTTCATTAAATTCGATTCAGCCATTCTCTCGTGATGATGAGACAAACGAAATATTCGTTTTTCACTAATATCTCGAGAACCACTGGTTGTGGAAACTCTAAACATGGACTAAATTTTAAGTGGGGCTATTTCTAGACTACCCACAAAATTTCATCAAATTCGGTTCAGCCGTTCTCTCGTGATGATGGGACAAACAGACAGACAGACAGACAGACAGACAGACAGACAGATTTTCAATTTTATTTATATAGACTAGCAGCGTACCCGTTCTTCGTACGGAGTATATAATATAAATAAACTTAAATTTCACAATCATGTGCAAATTCCTATAGACTACTAAATGACATGTTTAATCAAAATATTCTGTTAAAATATTTAATACAATGCTCCTAAAAAGAAACCTAAGGATCTCTGTTCTCACTATACAAAATTATCTTCACGGGTAGATCTGAAGAATAAAATATCCTGGCCTTTTTTGTAAGCAAATTTATAAAAAGTATGGAATTGATGCAAAATATGCAAAATCTATATAAATAAAAATGAAAATCTGTCTGTCTGTCTGTCTGTCTGTTTGTCACACCATCACGGGAGAACGGCTGAACCGAATTTGATGAAATTTTGTGGGTAGCCCAGAAATAGCCCCACTTAAAATTATATCCGTGTTTTGAGTTTCTACGACCAGTGGTTCTCGAGATATTAGTAAAAAACGAAATTTTCGTTTGTCTCATCATCACGGAAAAACGGCGGAACCGAATTTAATGAAATTTGGTGAATAGCCTTGAAATATCCCCTATAAATTTTGTCCAAGTTTCGAGTTTCTAAGACCTGGGGTTGTCGAGATATTAATGAAAAACGGAACTTTTTCCTAGGAGTTCTACTCCCTAACTCCGTGGTTTATCCAAACGAAAAGCTTGAAAATCGTTTGAAAGTGAATTAAAATTTAATCTCTGAGTTTGATGGGCGATTTTTTGCGTTAATTAGTCACTTTCTGAAAAAATGAATTGTTTGAAACATGATTTAAAGGGGAAATCTATCTCCATGGTTCATGGTTTATTTAAAACAAGCTTTTACGGAACAATGAGAAGTATAGAGAAATCAAAATCGTTATTTAATTTCGCAGTTTATGTTATAAGACATGACATATTTAACATGTTATAAGATTCTATCTTATATCATGTTACTCAGAAACGCAATTAAATTAAATCTGTCTGTTAATTTTAATAATTATTTTTTCGATTTGAATAATAAATAAATGGATATAAAAATATATTTTAGAAAAGAACGATTTGATTTTTCTTATAGCATTTTTGACTGGATAATATCAATTACGGTCTTCAGGTTTAAAAATTATTATTATTTATATTTTCGGGGATTATTGATTTAAGGATTATTGATATTTTCAAGTTATTATGCAATTATTTTATTATGACAAAAATTGTTTAAACTCATATATTGTATGTTGTACGAATCTTCTACAAATACACGTGTATATCTTTTAATCTACGAGAATATAAGTAGTACAGGTATATTGACATATGTTTTGATATATATTGGCATATATTGGAATCAATTACGACCTTCTGGTATAAAGAGTACGGATATTATTGATGTTTTCAATTTATTACGTCATCTCTTTTATTTTGGCAAATATTTTTGAGACGCATATTGTAATACGGGTAATCTTCTACTAACACATTGGCATATTTTCTGATCTATCTGCGACAATATAATTAGTACGGGGTTGCATATATTCATTCAATTCCTATTTTTTCTTCTGTAAATTTGCTTACAAAAGGGGGCAGGATGTTTTATTCTTCAGATCTGATCGTGAAGATAATTTTGCATAGTGAGAACATATATTCTTAAACTTCTCTTTAGGAGCAATAAATTTAATATTTTAACAGAATTTGCACATGATTGCGAACTATAAGTTTCTTTAAATTATACACTCCGTACGAATAACGGGTGTGCTGTTAGTGGTTAATAAATTTTAACATTTTAGGAGGATATATCATGTTGCTCGGCATCGCAATTAAATTAAATGTGTTTGTTAATGTTTTTATTATTTTTTTTCGATTTAAATAATAAATAAATGGATAAATGGATATAAAAGTATATCTTATGAATGGACGATTTGATTTTTCTTTTAATTATATTAATTGCTGACTCCGTACATCAATTTCATTTATTTTGGCAAAGAGTTTTCAAGCTTATATCGTATTTAGCTACTAAACTCATATATTGTGTTTAGCCAATAAATTCATATAGCCGATTGTTGAAACAGAAAAAGAGTAGAGCGGGTATATCTTCTAATACAATTGTAGTGTTTTCATTTAGTATATTGAAACGGGATAAGAATGTTTCATTCAGATCTGCAAATTCAAAGCTACGAATTTGGAGGGATATCGCTAATTTGACAACTTTTCTTAAACTTTGCCAAATTGACGGAAATGTCGCCAAATTGATATAAACGACACACAAACAGCTGCCATAAACCTTCGGGTTGGTCGTGTGGCTTGGGTCTTCTATATATCCATGAAATTTTTTTTTGTGTTGTTAGAAGTGGGTACTGAAATGATGTTTGGTTAGCATTTATCTGTCAGACCAACCATCCTACTTAGTAATACATTTAGCGAATTTTTAAAATGTCACCAAATTGATAAAAATGTTTTCAAATCTTTAAAAATATCTTAAAATTGATAAAATTGCGCTACATAAATGATATTAATTGTTTTTTGTTAGGGGATAGTATTGTGATGATATTTCGTCAATTTGTCGCAAAGTGGAACTGTCAGTTCTAGAGTCCCACTTGGCGATAAATTTGGCGATTTTTTAAAATGTCGCTAATTTGACGAAACTGTCGCCAAATGTTCATTAGAAATATAACTATTTAGACGATATTTTTTCTACCAATTTATTTGAAGCAAATGATATCATGTCGCTTAGCAACGGATTTAAATCCAATGTGTTTATGCGGCAGACGATTTTTATTAAATCCTTTCCGATTTGAATAATGAAGATATGTATATAAAATAAATTTCATTACCATTTCATTTTGGACTGGATAATATCAATTATACTCTTCAGGATTAAACATTATTATTATTGATATTTTCCGGAATTATTGATTCAGGGATTATTGATATTTTTAAGTTATTACGCCATTGTTTTATTGCGGCAAAAATTGCTGACACACGCATATTGTACGTTGTACGAGTAATCTTCTAGGAATGCACGGGTATATCTTCTAACCTACGAGAATATAAGTAGTACAGGTATATTGGCATATATTTTGACATATATTGGCATATATATTCGAATCAAGTACAGTCTTCTGGTATGAAGATTAAGGGGATTAATTATATATTCAATTTATTACGTCGTCTGTTGTATTTTACCAAAAAACATTTGTGACTCATATTGCAAAACGGGTAGTCTTCTACTAATAATCGGACATTATAAGTAGTACGTGTATATCTCCCCATATGATTTTAGCACTTTAATTTTGACATATATTGGAATAAATGACTGTCTTCAGATTTAAAGATTACGGGTTTATTGGTATTTTCAATTTATACATGTAATCTACTAATACAGGTTATATTGTCTAATATTCGCGTATATAATTAGTACGGGTCCCATACAATTTTAACGCTTTTATTTTGCATATATTGATTCAATTCCATATTTTTTTTTATATTTGCTTACATAAGGGGTCCAAAATGTTTTATTCTTCAGATATGTCCATGAAGATAATTTTATATAGCGAGAACAGAGATTCTTAAACTTCTTTTAGGAGCATTATATTAAATATTTTAACAGAATATTTTGATTAAACATGTCATTTAGTATACTATAAGAATTTGGGCATGATTATGAATTTCAAGTTTCTTTATATTATATACTCCGTACGAAGAACGGGTATGCTGCTAGTACGCAATATATGCAAAATAATAGCGTATTGTATTGGACCCGTACTACTTATATACGCGAATATTAGAAGATATAACCTGTATTAGTAGTTTACATATATAAAGTGAAAATATCAATAAATCCGTAATCTTTAAACCAGTAAGCAGTAATTAATTCCAATATGTGCCCAAATGAAAGTGCAAAAATTATATGGGAAGATAAACCCGTACTACTTATAATGTCATAGATTAGAAGATATGTCCAAGTGTTAGTAAAAGATTACCCGTATTATAATATTTAGTTTGAAAAATGTTTGCCAATATATAACAGATTACTTAATAAATTAAAAATATCAATAATCCCCGTAATCTTCATACCGGAAGGCTTGATTCCAATATATGCCAATATACATGTACTACTTATATTCTCTTACATTAGAAGATATACCAGTGCATTTGTAGAAGATTACTCGTACAACGTACAATATATGAGTTTAACAATTTTTTCAGCAATAAAACAATGCCATAAGAAATTGAAAATATCAATAATCTCTGAATCAATAATCCCCGAAAACATCAATAATAATAATGTTTAAACATGAAGATCGTAATTGTTATTATCCAGTCAAAAATACGATGGCAATAAAATTTATTTCATATACATATCTTCATCATTAAAATCGGAAAAGATTTAATAAAAATCTTCTTCCTCATAAACACATTAAATTTAAATCCGTTGTTAAGCGGCATGTTATGATTTGCTTCAAATAAATTGGTGGTCAAAATATCGTCTGAATATCTCTAATGAATGTTTGGCGACATTTTAAAAAATCGCCAAATTTATCGCCTAGTGGGACTGTAGAACTGACAGTCCCACTTGACGATGAATTGACGAACCGTCATCAAAATATTATCCCCTAAAAAAAACAAAATTTCGTTTATTTAGGGCAATTTATCAATTTCAAAATATTTTTATGGATTTTTAAATATTTTTATCAATTTGGTGACATTTTAAAAATTCGCTAAATGAGTTACTAAGTAGGGCGGTTGGACTGACAGACAAATGCTAACGAAACACCATTTCAGTACTTTCTTTTAACAAAACAAAATAAAATTCATTGATTTACGTCATTTTTATCAATTTGGGGACATTTCAATCAATTTGGCAACTTTTAAGAAATTTGCCAAGTTAGCGATATCCAGGCAAATTCGTAGCTCTAAATTCGCAGATCTGAATAAAATATCGTGATCCAGTTTGTATATACTAAATGAAAACACTAAAATATTATTAGAAGATATACCTATTCTACTCTTTGCTGTTTAAACAATTGGATAAATGAATTTATTGGGTAAACAGAATATGAGTTTATTAGCTAAACACAATATATAAGCTTAAAACCTCTTTGCTAAAATACATGAAAGTGATGTATGTAGTTCGCAATTAATATTATTAAAAAAAATCAAACCGTTCATTTATAAGATATATTTTAATATCCATTTATTTATTATTCAAATCGAAAAAAAAATAATAATCATTAACAAATACATTTAATTCCATTCCTTTGATGAGCAACATGGTATAAGATAGAATCTTCCTCATAAAATGCGAAATTAAATAACCATTTTAATTTCTTTATACTTCTAATCGTTGAGTAAAAGTTTGTGAAATATAAGACATGGAGGTAGATTTTCCATTTAAATTCATGTTTCAAACAATTCATGCTTTCAGATAGTGACTATTTAATGCAAAAATCCTGCATCAAACTCAAAAATAAAGTTTTAATTCCCTTTGACGCTTTAAACAAACGATTTTTATCCTTTCCGTTTGGATAAACCACGGAGTTGGAGAGTAGAACTCCTATAAAAAAAGTTCCGTTTTTCATTAATATCTCGACAACCCCTGGTCTTAGAAACTTGAAACTTAAGCAAAATTTATGGGGGGCTATTTCAAGGCCACCCACAAAATTTCATTAAATTCGGTTCAGCCGTTCTCTCGTGATGATGAGACAAACGAAAATTTCGTTTTTTACTAATATCTCGAGAACCACTGGTCGTAGAAATTCCAACCATAGACTAAATTTTAAGTGGGGCTATTTCTAGGCTACCCACAAAATTTCATCAAATTCGGTTCAGCCGTTCTCCCGTGATGATGGGACAAACAGACAGACAGACAGACAGACAGACAGACAGACAGACAGACAGACAGACAGATTTTCAATTTTATTTATATAGATTCCAGTATATCATAACAAAAGGCATTATATAATATTATTTTCTTTCAAACAATTTAATAAACACTCTGTTGATTCACATATGAATAACCATTATTCTGCATCGTAATTTTCTCACACTGTAGGTATATTATACAAAAATTCTAAACTCATTTCACTTGGTCTTGGCTTGTAGCTGGACAAGATAATAGTTTTGACAAGAAAGATCAATCATGCTTAAAGCATTGATTATGAAACTTTTTCCAAATTCAATGCAATATTATATAAACATCTCTAAAATGCAATGCATTTCTCGGTAATATTTAAAAACTTATCACAATACTACATGAATTTATTCTATTCTGAAACTTAAATCTTCATCGAAAATATGAACATCATTCAAATAACGGCATTGACATGTAAATTGCCTGGTTTAAACATCTCTAAAATGCGATACATTTGTCGGTAATATTTTTAAAATTATCATAATACTACGAAAATTTATTATATTTGAAAACTTCATCGAAATTCAACTAAAATTCATTCAAATGACGTCATAGAAAAAATAACACGCCTGGCTCTCTCTATAAAAGCAGCATTTCATTCATAGCATTTTCACATTAATTTCATTCATCACAATACTATAATAATTTATTTTACTTAAAAATTAAGACCATGGAGCTACAAGTAATTAAACTCTTTTGCTTAAAACTTCATCGAAAGAAATCGTCCTTCCCTCTGTAAAATCAATGAATATGTCATTCAAATCAGCCATGCAAACTCCATGAGGTTAATAATTTTGCGTTAAAGAAATATAGCAATTCTTATACAACTCATTCTGCATATTTTGCTGTTTCCGTTTTACATATGGGGAAAATTGGCTTCATTGTAGAAATAATCAAATTTGGATGATCATTTAAACTGAAATATATTGTAATTGCGTTGTTTCAGTATGTAGATGCACAGAATTTAAGCAAAAATAAAGCGGTTTTAGGACGAATACAACACTCAATATGAATTAAAAAGAACTTTAAAATCACGATTTTGAGCCAAGATGGATGCCATATTACAATTTGAAATGGGTCACGTGATCTATTCATATCATGGTCACGTGATCGCTTCATACAAGAGGTGTAATCATTATTTTAATTTTTATTTAAAAACTACTGAATATATTTTGTTGAATTTTTTTTGTATATTTTATGGAACAATTTGAATATTGCCTAAAATTTTTGAAGCAATTTGTGAATTTTAAATCGCTTAAAAAATGCTTGAAAAATTAGGTCCCATATGGTTCAATGTATTTCATTTTTTCAACCCGGGTTCAATCCAAAACTAATTGGGTGATATTATTCATTTATATTCCCGTAGGTCCTACAGACCGTCTGAACAAAATACTAAAATTTCATTTCGATTAAGTCATTTTTAAGGCAGTTATCGTGCTAACGGACAGACAGACAGAATGAAAAAAGTCATAAACACTTTTTAACTTTGTTATAAAGTGTTTAAAAGCCTCTTGAACAAGTTCTGGTATTGAGATCATCCTGTTTGGTTCATTGGGCTGGTTTAAAAGCTGAAATTCTAATAATTCTCAAAACTTTCTTTACATTTAACTTAATCATATAAAGTCAAACAAGAATGTTATATATATCTTAATATTTTATAAATATGAATCTTTTGAATTCAGGCAGTATGGATTTAGCGCCAAAGAGGCGAGTTTCTTTATACTCTTCTAGAAACTTATTAGAACATTACTTACAATATATTATCGTCCACTCCAGACGAGCATCTGGTCGTAGGGATGATATTGGCAGTGGCGAAATAGAACATCAATATTAAATTTTGATCTTTGAATTTATAAATTTTCATAAAATTTGGAACGGACCGCTCGTAGGTCCATTTCGTACCTTTGTACCATCTCCGCCGAAAAGATAGCGTTTCTCACACGCACAGCTACAGTCGTGACGTCAGCAAAATATCCTGTTTTTCAAAAATTACGCTCTCAAAGGCGACGACACGAAGGACGGTTCAGATCCTGAGCCTCAAACTCTCTCAAACTTTACTTTCCCAGGCGATTAAAAGGAATCAAAACAGCAAAACTGCTACGACTACACGAATAACCGTCTCTCAAAATGCGGAAGTAAAACCGCAAAATGAAAGTTCAGGACAACGTGTGGTTTCTTTCTCACTCAGAACACTTCAATCAGAATATATTATACAATTACATTCAGTATGAAAATACATTTCAATTTAGAAAAAATTGAGAATTTTAAAATTCCGACATTACACGTGGAACGTCAAAAACTCGAATTCGAATTTTCGACCCCGTCATAATACTTTCCTTATACGTTATATGTATATTAGGAAAGTAAAAATGTTGAGTACCCCTTGTGTATAACATAAATAGTATAATGAGAACTGAATGCTATTTTTTCTGGCTTCTTTTAAATGGGGCTGGCTGCAACATACATTTGATTTAGTTCAGAATTCAACTGAAGAAGTGTGACAATTTAAAGCATTGGACTTTTCTCCCGCTCGCAAAATAAGTGCCAAAATTTCTTTCTAGAAAGAAAAACGCTTCGAAGGGATACATTATTTAAGCATCCGTTTTTGCAGTAAAAGTTTTGAAATCTGCAGTAAAAATAACAGAACTAAAAGAACTTCAGTCGGTAAAGTGATTGCACATTGGATCGATTATTTATCGATTTCTCAATGCAGTTTTGGACAACTTTTAGCAAGTGTTTTTCATTTTATTTATGTATATTTACATTTTTTTTATTCTTCATCTTAACTAAATTAATCACTAATTTACACATTTCAACGTTTGTTACGGCATTTTATAATAATAATATTTAAAATCTTTTATTACTTGTTTAGTTTCAAGTACTTCACTTGAACTCTAATTGACACAATTTCTAGTTCTTTTCAATAAATTTAGTTCAAATTTATGAAGTCAAAAGTATTTGTGAAGTATTTGTGAAGTCAAAATATCATAAGACGTGAAACCGTGCACTGTTTAGTGCAGAAACTAGCTCATTTTTCCATTTCGCAAATACATAATGTATACAGAGAGAAAATATTGCAGAGTTTAAAATTTCGAATAAAATATTTTATGATTTACACGTATTGACATGGCAAAGCAAGTTCATGGTCTATGCAATGTATGCACCCATATTAGCTAAAATATTACTCATATTTTTTTCAAAATTGGATTTTAAATTATAAGTGTTTTGTCCAAGCTCTGACTGGGTATTGGCGAAATCTTTAAAATAAATGTATAAAGGTGCTTGTGGTGTAACTTAAAAATATTATCATCATATTGTGGCCAAAAACTAGTACACTAGTTATGCTACATAACCCACAATTGTGTGTCGCCCGGTGTTAACTGCAAGTAAATTGATTAACATATATTCATTGAAATATTTAACCTTGCACAATGAAGAGAAATATTTTTAATCAAATTTAATTTTTATTATACCTATTATTTATTTTTAAATATTCTTATGATAAAATCTACAATTAATATTCGAGATTATAAAGATTATCGATTAGTATTACTAATTAATAGAATATTCTGCTAGAAGGCGGTGCTAGTGATACAGGTTCCTTTTAAGTGACTAAGACTTAGACTTACTATATCTCCTTATATATAATAATAAGTAAGTTTACCGTAGCTCGTTTACGCATATCATTCGCCTTTTATTCGTTGGGCGCTAATTTGTTGGGTCTTTTGGCATCTGTAGTGGTCTTCCAGTCTCACAAACGTATCAACATCTCTATTGACTGGTCAACTTCTCACAACTGTATCTCCATAACTCATCTGTTGCACACGTTTATCTGCTAGTTCCGCATTGGCTGCCCATAGTCTCACAAGCCTCCGTCTGCCCATTGGCTCGCATGCATCTGTGAGGGACCTGGCAGGCTTCTATTGGATAATTTTTTATAACCCTTGGAGTCGACTCCTCATCGGTCGGCCACCTTCACCGCCTCAAGCTCACAAGTATCATATACCTTGATGCCATTAATTATTGTCTGCTCATATTATAAAGTTTGGCGCCTTCTTGTCGCTTTTCTATTTATTAACAGAAACCTATTAATATCAAAGGAAGCATTGTGATATATTTTAAGAACACTGTATCACATATAGCGGCTCTAAATATTGTTTCATGTACAAATCAAAATAACGAAATATTCCTTGAATAAGTAACTACGAAAGTTTTCTGTAAGTCATGCTAAATATGCTAAATGCTAAATATAGCGTGAAAAATGACTTTTAATTTTATGCACTTAACTATATTCCATAAACTGCTAAAATTAAACAAGAAATATTTATTTTATTTCCTTTAGTATAGAAAATAGGAATATATATAATTGAAATCTATCTAATCGTAGGAAAAACACAATAAAAATTTGTTAAGATAATCGTAACAGTATATAAGAATCTTCTATTTTTATATGTTCTCTGTAAAGCATGTTTTCTTTCTAAAAGTATCCCCGAAACCTTTATTATTCTAAGAACAACAAGAATTTTCATTATCTTATGCAAAAGTAAGTGACGAAATTTCGTTTAGAAAAAAAAAATCACACACACAAAAACTGAGTTACAAATTTCAGATGTTCTTTTTCAAGGAACTTTTCTTATTTCTTTAAAAATAATGCTACTAAAAGCATTTCAGTCATTGAGAAAATTGAAAATTGAATCGATTACTCATCGAATATCGATAGCTTTTAGAAGAATATTTTCTATAAATTTTACTTCCGTAATATTTTTTCAAGGCATGTTTAAAATGAATAGTAAAAATACTCAATTTATGCAGTTATTATTTGTAGTTTACTTTTGAAGCTTGTTTCTGGAGTAAACCTGCCTGTTACAGGTTGCACTATCTGTAATTCACATTTGTTATTTTAAAACGATTTTGAAAATTGTTGGAGTGCATGTCTCTAAAATGGGACGAAATAACTTTTAAATATTCTATAACCAACTGCTAGTTAAGAGTTGCTCGTAATGTTAACTTTTTTTGTCTATACACTTGTAAACATTTGAATAATATTTTTTGGCATAAAGTCTTTATTTGCAAGTATTATTTGCAGCAAATTGAGGGAAATTTTAATTGACAATTTGTATTTGAACTATACTATGGATGTAATATGTATTAATCAAAATAGGCCACATTTACATATTCCATCAGCATTAGCATTCTGTTCCAAACCTAAAAAAGTAAGTTTTCAAAAATCTAAAGAAAATTTAATAAACAGTAAAGAAAAACATCATTGCAAGTACCAGTATCCATGAATCGGTTTCGCGTTTATTATGCGCTCGACAGCATGAAGTGACTGATACTTGCAATGGCAGCAAGAAACATGCTATCATATAAAATTTTCACGAATTTCTATGTGAACTAATAATTTCAGTCTTACACGATGACGGAATAAAATTCATTTACACGCTGATGAGCGCATAATTAGCTCGAAACTGGTCCATGGATTCTGATATCTGCAATGGGACTGTCTTAAAGCCTGAGCTAAATTGAAAATAAATTTTATGCCGGACATAGGGTAGGATTGAAATTGTCAATTCCTATAGAAGTTCGCAATAATTGCGGCTAGTTTCTTTCTGATATTTGAGACATAGGTTATTTCAGTCTGATGAGCGCGAACCAGTCTATATAAGGCTCCTGAATATTAAAGAGCCCTAGGTTCATGAATACTGGTACCTGCAATGAGAGTGCCTACCGAATTTTTGGAATGCCGCTTATAGGTGAGTTGTGTGCTTTAAGAATTTTGCCTTTGCAGCTATGTGTGACTTGAACTAAATTGAAAACGAATGTTATGCCGGTCACGTAGTAAGACTGAAATTGTTAGTTCCAGTAGAATAATTGCGGCTTATAGCAAGTTTCTTTCCACAATTGCAGACATCGGCTGTTCTATGCTGATGAATGCACATAAGCGCGAAATCAGTCTATATAAGGTTCCTAAATATTTACGAGTCTTAGGTCAATGAATTCTGATATCTGCGATGGCAATGTTTTCCGTATTTGGAGAGCGTCTCCTATAGGGGAGTTTTGTGTTTATTAATAGAATAAATTGTGAATTAAAATTTAAAAATATTTTTTCTGATACTGAATAATATGCAAGTATATCTAAAACTTGTATTCTTATTAAACGCAGAATGTATTATGTAATTATGAATAAGTAGTCATGAGAATCACCATAATACATATATTTCGTCTAATTAGCCATTATACCCAATAAATGACAGTCATAGCAGTTGAAATTATGTATTTGGGAATTATAAAATTTTACTGTATGAAACGAAAATTAAATGTTTTCAATAAATATACATATAAACTACAATATTTGAGCATGCTGGTCACACAAGTTTTGCATTTTCTAAAGCTCAAAGATATCTTCATTTAATTAAAGAATTTTTACTGAATCTATGAAATATGTTTTCATTTTTCTTGAATAACTATTGCAGAAAGCCACGCAAAACCTAATATTTACATTAATAAATTATTTTTTTAACTTTAATAATTTTGCGGAGTTACGAAGAAAATTAAACATCACTGAACGATAAAATCCAGACATCATTAATTAAAATAACTTTTTTCACTTGAAGAGGTAATATAGCGACAAAAAGCAAAATTTCAGAGTATGTTCATCGATAGGAGAATGTTTCTCGCATGTGGTAATTAAACATGCCATCACAAGAGGAAAAGCCGCAAAATAAGAACTTTTGAGAAAAAAATTTACTCTGAAAACTTTATATTTCACATTAAACTCTTATTTTTTTGCGAGGAAAAAAATATATATCGAGGAAATATTTCGTTGAAGAAGTGCATTACAGTATTTAGAGATGAAAGTTTCACAGAAAATTGCATTATTTTCTTAGAGCAGGAATTCGCTAAGATGTGCTCTTCTCCTACATAAAATGATTGAAAGGGAAAAAACTACCGAAATTAGTAACTTAAAGTTCTTACTATAAAATCAATTCATTAATTTAAAAGTAAGCAGCTGAATGACAGCTACTTTTTTTGCTAACATAGATTTTTTTAATATTTTGGAAAGACAGTAGATAAATAAAATTTAAATATTTTAGTTAATTTAATATCATACATTTTACTCTCCCTGCAATATACCTAAGAAATACCTTAAACATCTCCTAGAAAAGTTGTTAAACATTCCAATAATTTTGAAGGAAAATATCGATAATTGTACATGTTAAGTCCAGCAATAGTTAATTTACCATACCATAAATAGAAGATTAATTTTTCTTACAAAAATATAATTTGTTTAATATTCTGGAACGATTATAGATAAATAAAATTAAAACATTTTACTTAATTTTATCTCATAAATTTTAACACTCCCTATAATATGCATAGGGAAGCCCTTAAACATCTCTTAGGAAAGTTTTTAAACATATCAATAATTTTATAGTGGAACATCTATAAGTACACATGTTAAGTCTAGCTGCAGTTATGTTACCATACCATAAACAGAGGATAAACAATTCTTCCAAACATAGATTTTTTTAATATTCTGGAACGATTGTAGATAAATATAATTAAAACATTTTACTTAATTTAATCTCATAAATTTTAATACTCCTTATAATATACTTGGGAATATTCTTCTTCCCAGGAAAGTTCTTAATCATCCCAATAATTTTGTAGGGAAACATCGATGAGTGTACGTGTTAAGTCTAGCTATAGTTAAGTTACCATATCATAAATAAAGGATTATTGTTTCTTGCAAACATATAATGTATATATATATATATATATATATATATATATATATATACATATATATAAATTATAAATGAACATAATCGTTGTATTCAAAATCATTATAACAACATCCAAAAATCTCGATAACCACTACAACCAAGGAACAGCCGCAATGCAGCTCACATTTCCGAAGCAGAAAACTTAAAGAGACCAAATGCATTGCATGAAATGGTAGAGGGGGACTGTCACCACTTTTTCCCGTTTAAAGCAGCTTTTCAGCCCGGGCAACGCTCATGGAACCAATGCAATTCAATGGTCAACCCCCCGTAAATGCGTAAAGTCAATAGCACGCGGAAAGGACAAACAAGAACAACAAAGTATGAGAAGACGAAACCGACAGACTGAAGATGATTTGCAGAAAACAACATAATTAGTAGCTCTGTCACTAATTTGTAGAGGGTTGGCAACCGGGCATAATTTGCATCTTCTAGAAAGGCATTTTCTGAACTTGTAGTTACGCATATTGTAAAAGTGACAATAGTTAGAATTTAAAAATGATGATCCTTTTTGGATCGAGTCATAATAATCACAATCATCATTACTGACATTTTTTGTAGTCACGATTTGTTTGATCAAGGACATTTAGCACAGGTTTGAAAAATTTGCTTGATAGAAGACATCTCATATACTATGCGAGGGTAACTTTCTGTCGATGATACAAATACCCTTTAATATTGTATCACCGGGCATATATTCAGAATGAATACGTTTGCCAGTCGCTATATAAGTAATTTGTAACCATACGTAATTAATACCAACAGTACACCAAACAAATAAATCCATTAAGACTCTAGAGCCATTTATTTAACCACGTCGTAATACCTTCCTTTACATATGCATCGTAATACCTTCCTTTAAATATGTTTCCCTTACTATTACGCATATGCTTCCTTTACATATGCGTAATACCTTCCTTTAAATATGCTTCCTTTACTATGATAGTATGCATTCTAGCGAAAGTACAAATTATTGTTATTATAATTATATTCGTAACTCTTGTTTATATCCATAAACGTCTACTGTATAATTATTGTTACGACTTATCCTCTGGAATCGTGGGTGTGCGCTTAGGATACATGAATGAGTCTAAATTTCTGGACAACTAACGCGTTTATTTACAAGCATATTGTAAACAGGAGCAATATACACAAAAATACTGCTTCAAAATTGACAAAATTCAAATAAAAATTGACTGCTTCATTAATTTCACAAAATTACCAACAGTATTTTCAAATCATTAGCGAAAGCCGTTTCACAAAACAGCCGCTACTGTTTGTAAAGTTAACTTACTCTGGGGATGCCATTGTAAAGTAGCCTTTACGTATCTATTCCTTAAATCATGCCTTTGATTCACCAGTGTACTCGCTTCAATCTTAAATCTACCGCTTAGAGTTCCATTAATGATCTACAACATTAAAAAACACATACTTCATACCAGCTAACTTCACTGATAACTCAAAATACAATTACATATACAGAATATTTACAAGCTAGCACTATCATATCTATACCTCGACTGAACCTTAACATTTCATTATTGAACTGAATTAGCAATACTAATCAACTATAAAACCATATATATATCTATACTCACAATATTGTAGAGGCAAGACTTCGCTGAGTATTTTCATTCATTGAACATGATCATCTCACACACCCGCGCACTCTCGTATCACAGTAGCAGCCTAAGCTGCACGACGACTCACGATTACATTCTTATCGAATTCCAATCTGCATATCTGAATATGAACTCTTCTGCCTAATGTTTGCTTCTTTTATAGTCCTAGCCAGTCGTGAGTACGTGATTCTCGAAAACAGAGTTGAGGCGTTTCGTACATAAATTTGCATAACAACAAGTAAAATTAGCATACATTAATCATGAATCCTCACATGTTCTTAAGGGGACGGTGGACGTTGAAATGAGCAAAAAGCGACTAAAAAAAGTTTTAATATATAGCATTATTTTGCTGCAGCAGGTGCAATGTTTCTGTCAGCGATTTTCATGGACGCCAAAGCCTGCAAAGGGGGATCGAACTGTTTGGGATAAGGTATGTCAAATATCTGTCTTTTTGGGAGGTTCTTCGTTTGGGATGAACGCTGCCCCACCCGTAAGCAAAAGGTTGAATGCATTTTTTTGGAAAAGGAATTTTCAAAGGTTTTACATTTTTAAAATGCTCCCTGCGTCTTAATTTTTGCCTGAGATGCATGAAATTTGGCAAGAAGACCCCTATCATACTTTTTAATGAAACTGGGTTATGTATTTTATAATTAGACTTTATTAAGGTAATTAAAAGTGAATAAGAACCTAATTAAATAATAAAAATTAAGTTTTAATGCAGAAAAATATTTTTAAAAAATTAACTTTCTAAGGGATTTAAAAATGAATACCCAAATTCGTTCATAATGTGTTTTTGAGTGATCATAATGTAAAATTAATCAAAAATGGGAACAAATGGCACGCAAGGAGCATTTTCAAATTTTCGATAAAAAAAAATTAAATTAAAAAATACAAAATTATAACAAAATTGAAAAAAAAAATAATGGTGTTGTATATAGTAATGTTAAGAGGATTATTTATACAAATTTTCACGTTTCTAAGTCAATAAATAAATAAAAAAAATTCAACGTCTACCGTCCTCTTAAAACGTTGACAAAGTTCACAGTTCAATTTAGCTAGTATCACGCCAGCTGCTCTCCTACTGAGTGATGGCTTCTTTTATAGGCTCTATATTGACATTTTTGGAAATCTCTCAAGCATTCTCCCAAGAATCACGGTCATGCACAGAATTTGGGCAAAAATAAAGTAGTTTTAGGACGGATACAACACTCAATATGAATTAAAAAGAACTTTAAAAATCATGATTTTGAGACAAGATGGATGCCATATATCATTTTGAAGTATGTCACGTGATCGTTTCATATCAAGAATCACGGTTATTTCGAGGTGTTTTTCGAATATTCGAAAAGTCGCAACAAGTAGCCAAATTGGAGATAAATCGACAAATCTGGAAATGCTCTTCCGAACTTCAGCATATGGTAAAAGTATAATCACGTCATAGGAAAGGTTGCGTGTAAGGGTGTTGTCTTGTTTGGTATTTAAAAGAGACTCCAATGAGGAAGGACGCTTTAGACTTTCATAACACTATAATATCTTGTGAAGGCTACATTAGAATGCATGTCCAAAATTTAGATCTTACACGAAACACATTCGTTCTGAATCAGCTATGGAATTTCAAAATACAATATTTAACGCGATCTAATTGTGTGAAAATATTGCGTTGTTATCCAAACGTTATTTAAATGCCAGGATACATGAATACAAATTTAATTTACTGAATTAATGAAAATATGTATTAATCGCGTTTTAAATAGTAAAATATTCTTGTCATTGTTTACATAAATCTTATTTTTGAACGTTTTAAAAAATCCACTCTATCGCTTAATTAATTTATTTCAAGTGCTGCTACACTTTCTATATATAAAATAATTGACTGTACACATTTCGGTAATCTTGTTCTTCTGTTTTTCTACTCAAATTGTTTAAATTTAATGCGAGTGTGACAGATGTAGATAAAATTAAATTAGTTGAACAAAATATAGTAAGAAAACCAGTGAAAATCTCAAATCCTAATTTTATGGGAGTTTTTCTGTGATAACAGTTCTTAATCATATTTCTTTTCTATTTTGGGAATTAAAAGATGTAATAAAATTTGAGGAGAATTAAAAACTCATTGTGCTTTTTTTTTTTTTTTTTTGCATTTTCTGAAATTTGTATCTTTAGATTTTCATTAATCGCGCAGTGGGGTAATATATTTAATTCCTTCGATCAAAACTGGATTTCGGAAAATGCATTTTTATAACATTTAAATGTTTGATTTTATAAATACCTTACAATTATTAAATTATTACTTTTATAAAAAATTTATTGAAATAACACGCGTTCAAATTTTGATGCTCTAACACGGTTTAGATTGTCGTCATTTTCTTAAGGAAAAATAAACTTCTATTTTATTTTCGAAGTTTTATGAAAATATTATTTTATGTTCAAAAGCCGAAGGATTTTTAAATAAACCAAATAATTGTTTAAAATAGACTGCTGAAACTGTTGCAAATATAGACAAAAACTAAAATATTAGTTGAATCATAGAATGCCATTTATGATGGCATCAACCGTCTTCGAAGGACAGAAACAGCATCATTCTCGGGGACATATAGACAGAGCAATCACATCCTGAAGGTGGTTGTGTTATTTATGTTTGTATTAATTATTTCCTACATGTGTTACATGATGAAACTATAGAGGGTGTATATAAACTGTTTTTACAAAATAAAAGGGGTGATAGTGCCCATCAAGACGAACACTATTTACTATGGAATCTAGGATCGCATTTCACTCTGAGTGTCAGAAAAGAGTAAATTCGAAACACGTCCAGAAATCACAAGTCGTCACTTTGTATGACAAAGCTGTCATGCCGGAGAAGTATCACATCTTCCGAACATCACCGTCCCTTCTAATCATCCTACACTTCTTGAATACCACATATCCCGGACGGTGAATTGGACGTAGTGGACCTGTGGCTTGACCTCAAGAAGAAATGAGTTTACACTATGATAAGTTTACACTATGATAACAAAAACTTGGATTATAAAACTAGAAGAGTACCGGCCAGGTTATGCCTCTCCCACTGGGTTCCGGTCTAAATTGGGTGAATAAAAAGAAAATTATGGAGATTGTCGCGGAGGGTACGGTAGTCCAGTGGTTAGCGCGCGGGAATTGCACTCGGTAGCCCCGGGTTCGATTCCCGCCACTGCCAAAACTGCCGCCGTGTTCACGCGGAGTGCGATCATGTTAAACATGTGGGTCCGTAAGTCCTTCCGAGAGGTTGGTGGTAGGGGAGGGAGGGTACGGTTCCTGTGGATGCCTCTCCCACAGGGTTCCGGTCTACATTGAGTGGCACTTCCTGACCGCCCAAACAGATACTTTACATCTTTCTGGTAGGTTGCGCCAGCGAGTTTTTCACGGTTAGAATTTTCAAGAGTAGCGAACAGTTTGGTTGCCAAAGGCGGCTAGTTTCAAATAAAAAAAATACTCCTTATTTCACTTATATGTTAATCGCTTCGTACTACAAATTTTGCAGCAAGCATTAGATTTTACTCCAATCCCCATAAATTTACAAAGATACATGAACCATTTCTTAGATATTTCCATTTACTGAATAAAAATTCATTATGGTCTATTAAGTCTTATCATTACTACCACATACTTTTTCTTCAATTCACCAAACTTTTACCACGTCTAGGTTTAATACACATCATAAATGCATACTTCGTATTCAGTAAGTGTTAGCGCGAATATCCATAAAGGCAAAAAGAAAAAAAAAACATTACAGGTGACATCAGTATTTATTAGCAAGTGCATATAAATAAAAATACAATAATTATATAAATTTAGAACATTTCTAGTCGTCTAATCTCACCTGCAAGGACTATATCTAACGACATCAAATTCTATTTTTAGAATTCGGTGAAAGGTCCAACCAGACCTCCGATATATAATTTCTTCAAATGATTCATTTATCTTGAGAAAAGCATCATCAACCTGATGTGGAAGATCCTCGTCAAGCAAACAAGTAACTGTCGAACTTCTAAAATGAGTAGCAATAAATAGCATTTTCCCTTTTTATCCAGCTGCACTAGTTTCATCTATAACACCGCATACCACTTAAATCGACCAAAGTCCACCATTTTGTTCTTCAAGACATTTAGTAATAGAGGGCAAACCTCATTAAAAACATAAACATATCAAGGTTAATACCATATTTAATTAAAATTGTGATACTTGATACAACGCCTAACGCATTCGTTATACTTACATGGAAATTCTCTGATCTAGGAAGCTCAACGTTCATTCTTTTAGATGTGGATATCACAGATTCAGCTTAATGTTTTACAAGCATATGATGACTGGTATTGTGGCAGCGGGAAATCGTGTCCAGCAGACTGCTTTGTCCAGATTCTTAAGTGGTGACTTGAAATGCCTTAAATTTGATCAGGGCAATAAGATCTTCCCAATTTGTAGGAAATGTAATATCAATCATTCCACCCCTGATCATCTTCTGTCCTGCCTGGGGTTTGTCAAGGATGATTTGACACTGAGTCCCCTCCTCGTCTTGGACTTTATGAGTGTTTTTGGTCTCATGGACTTGGTCTAGCCTACTGGCTAGACCAGTTAAGACTAGTAACAACAACAACAAGAAGCATATGACGTTTCAAAGTAGAAGCACGATCAAACTTTTTATGACATCCTGTACATTCATGATATTTAGGAAATCCAACAGGGCAATCTTTATCTATACTATTGACATGTACGTTAACATGACGTAATAAGTTGGTTTTTCTATTAAAAGCTCTACCATACTCATTACATGGAAATGGCTCTTCACCTAGATGAATTTTTTGATGTCTAGACAGGCTCTTCTTCTGAACAAAAACTCTATTACAAGTAAGACATACCTGTGAAAGATAAAATACGAGAATTTAGTATAAATGTTACCGCTAAAGCTCGAAAGCCGTTAATGTGCACATTACCTATCTAATCTGCAGATTAGTGATTTGCTCCGTTAACGTGCGGAATCAAGAGTTTTCCGCATTTTATCTAGGTAATGTGCACATTAACGATTTCCGTATCGTTAAAGTTCAAAAGTTTGTTTCTCTCATTTCCTTTCCCTATTCCTTCCCCCTCTCCCTCCACTTTTAGTTTGGTTTCACCAGCGTCTTGTCGTCGCCGGTTGTTTTCATTTCTCATAATTTGCGTCGGCTGCCAGTGCGCAGCATAGCTAATTCTGTTTTCAAATTCGTTTCTGCCTGTTAGCGCGTGAATTTGTGTCACAGTGATTTTTTAAAGCAGATAAATTTAGCTCCTGGTGTGCAAGCAAGCACCGAATTGGTAAGTAAAATGAAGAAAAGAATCTTCGCAAACCTCTTTAGCGAAGATTGAAGATCTTATTTTCACTTTAACGAGTGCCTAGTAGGTAATTTGCATATTATCTAGGTAATTTGAGAAATGAAACAATTTTCGGAATTTTAACAGATCACCTTAGTTAATCTGCACATTACCTAGATAATCTGTAGAATAACTGATTTCTGCACTTTAGCGGTAATATAAACACACCAATTTTCCTTAGCAATGTAATACATTTTCATCACTTATTTAAAGTAATCATAGGTTCTACATACCATTCCCATAGGAATCATACCAAAAATCGTTAATAAACACTAAGTAATAGCTTTCCATTGATACTATCAACACGTTTCACGGACCTTAAATCCCCATAGAATACATCGCTACGCCACATATAACTGTTAAAACAAGTTTCCGACATAGTGGAATTCAGCACTATATCCAATATTTACTACTATAACGTCCATACATACCCCTCTTTTTCTTGTATAATGGATATATTTTAACCTAGGTCACCCCATTCCATCGTTATAACAGATATAACTTTATAACTTTCTGATTCAAAAACACAAAAAATCGTTAATATACACTAAATAATAGTTCTTTATAGATACTATGAACACATTTCACGCACCCTAAACCTCATTCGAATACATCTCAATATCACACATAATCTCTAAAGCAAGCTTCTGACATAGTGAAATTCAGCACTATATCTAATATTTGCTACACACGACCATATCCCTCTTTTCCAAACATAACGGATATATTTCAGTTTAGATTACTTGATTTGCTTAAAATTTGCAGAAGTGTAAAAACACATGTTAATTTCCATAGAGAAATTAACACATGTGCGATTTTTGAAAAGTGTGAAACGCGTATTTGTTAAAATTTATAAGTAAGCAAGAAAGATCAATCATGCATAAGCATTGATTATGAAACACTTTCCAACTGAAATGCAATTTCATTTAAAAAATTTTAAAATGTGATACATTCAGTGGTGATATCTTTTACATTATCACAGTACTACAGTAATTTATTATACTTAAATATTTAAAACTGTATCGAAATATAAATCATCTGATTCTCTATGCAAAATCAATTAATATTTCATTCATATAACTTGTATTCCAGACTCCAGAGCTAAATAGTTTTGAGTGAAATAAATTCAGCAATCTTATGTAACTCACCTTACAATCGCTTGAGATATTTGCATTCTGCATAAGTTAAAATTAGGCTTCGTTGAAGAAATAATAAAAGTTTAGGCATCATTTAAAATCACAACATTTGTAATTGCATAGGCACAGAATTTAGATACACAGATAATACACAGATACACAGATAATATTGTGTGTGTGTGTGTGTGTGTGTGTGTGTATTCAAATTATTGGTATTGTGCCGAAGATCGGAACTCGAATTTTCGAAGGGTCTACACGTTTTGGGACTTCTAAAACACGAAAAAACTATTTTTAGGAAGACGCCTGTGTGTGTATACACATATACACAGATAGTTACCTTACACCTTTCTGGTAGGTCGGACGATCTGGGTCTCAACAACAACATATACACAGATAATATGTGTATGTGTATGTGTGTGTATGTATTCAAAGTATTGGAATCGTGCCGAAGATCGGAACTTGAATTTTCGAAGGATCTACACGTTTTGGGACTTCTAAAACACGAAAAAACTATTTTTAGGAAGACGCCTGTGTGTGTAAGGGTGTATCTGTGTATGCTTCTGTGTGTCTGTGAGGATATTACATCCACTCTAATTGAAAAACTAATGGACCGAATTTCATAAAATTTGGTAGGTATGTTTTTTGTGGGAAATCCTGATGTTCATTAGATTATAGTACGATTCGTAATAAAAGAATCTGCCTTCTTTGCGAAATGGGCGGCAGAAATTGCCTTTATCCACTCTAGCTAAAAACTAATGGAACAAATTTAACAAAATTTGGTGTATAATATTTCAATGACCTACAAGTGATTTATATACCAAATTTAACAAAATTTGGTATATAAATCATTTGTAGGTTATTCTAGTACGATTCGGGAAAAAGGAACGTGTTATTTTTTGGAAATGGCCCTCAAAAATCGTTAAATATAAAAATAAAAGACTACGTGTGCTCCATTATATCAATTAAATTCCTATTTTATACTTGATTTTTAACACTAAAAATAAAAAGACTAATCCCATTACTCTAGGAGTTCTTGAGATAATCTAGTTTTTTCGCGTTTTCGCTATGCCACCTTTGACAATAAGTCCAGCTATCAAATGAGAACAAAATTTAAGTTTAACGTGCAAATTCAATGTCATTTAAAATACTCATGGCTGTTATTTTGTGCAGATAAACTCAAATTATTAATGAAGAAATAAAGAGAACGTGAATATGAGTCTGCAGAGAAAGACATATGCTGTTCACATCAGAATTTTTAACAATATAACAACAATGATTTTTAGAAGTGAACGGGGATTATTATTCGCAGGCCAATTCGAAAAAAATGTATGATCTATATTTAAAGATCCACCAAATTTTTGTAGAATAAAATGTTCAACAAATTTAAGCTGTATACCAAATTTTAACTCTCTAGGACGTAGGAAAGTGCATTAAAAATGCCATCGAATAAGTATATCATGAAGAGTTATATAAAATTAAAAAAAAAATTGAAAAATTGTTATCTACCAAATTTATTTTAAAATAGGAGGTCTCTCTCATATACAAAACGATTAAACTCTTGGAAAGATATTTATTATATAATATATCTCTTTTTTCTTTCTGGAGGATATCCCAAAAGTCAGAATTTAATTGAATTTGTTTTTTTCAATATATTAAATAATTTTTAATTAAAAAACTACTTAACATATTTTACTGAAATTTTTTTATATAATTTATGGGATAATGTGAATATTCCCTAAAAATTTCGAAGCAATTTGAGAATTTTAAATTTGCTTAAAAAATGTTTGACAAATTAGGTCCAATAGGGTTCAATGTATTACATTTTTTCAACCCGGGTTCAATAAAAACTAATTGGGTGATATTATTTATTTATATTCCCATAGGTCCCACATGCCGTCTGAAAAACATACTAAAATTTCATTTTGATAAAGTCATTTTTAAGGCAGTTATCGTGCTAACGGACAGACAGACAGACAGACAGAATAAACAAAGTCATAAACACTTTTCAACTATATTGTAAAGTGTTAAAAACTTACGTTTGTGAAATTTTGTTACTAAAAACACTTTTTTGTACAATTAAAACACTTCAAAACACGTTTTAGTTAATTTTTGCTTAAAATTTATATAAGTGCGAAAACATACGTTAATTACCGTAGGCAAATTAACACATGTGGGAATTTTGAAAGTCACATTTGTTAAAATTTATAAGTAAAAACTTACATTTGTGAAATTGTGTTACTAAAACACATATTTGGGAAATTTTGTTACTAAAAAACACATTTTTGTTTCCTGTTTCTTAAAATTTGCACAAGTGCGAAAACACATGTTACTTTACATGGAATAGTTATATAGAGCAATTAATACATGCACGATTTTTGAAAAGCGTGAAACGTGTATTTGTTAAAATTTATAAGTAAAAAACTTACATTTGTGAAATTTTGTTACTGAAAAACACATTTTTGTGAAAAATCATCAAAAATTTGTACACGTGCGAAAACACATGTTAATTTCCATAGAGAAATTAACGTATGTGAGATTTTTGAAACTTTGAAAATCACATTTGTTGAAATTTATAAGCAAAAAACTTACATTTGTGAAATTTTGTTACTAAAAAACACATTTTTTTTTAAAAAAATCATCAAACACTCGAAAACACTTGTTAATTTCAACAGGGAAATTAGCACACATGCTGTTTTTGAAACGCCAAAAATTGCATTTGTGAGTTTTTGATGTGTTGAAAACTTACATTTGTTAGTTTTTAAAACGGTAGCACTTAGAAAAAGAAAAAAAAAGAAACACAATTATTGATATTATAGATTTTATTATTCCCTACGATATCTTGAGCACTACTCCTTATCTACTCATGAATTAAATAATACCTCTCCTTATTCTTATCAGATAGATTAAATCGTCCCTACATGGGAAATCATGTGAGGTGTGCAAGCTACATCTCCCCCCATCGGATGCACTTATGTTATAACATGGGAGAAATAGCATTACAATACATAACATGTTAAAGTATGAGATCACATTCGTACCCCAGTACAAATGTGCAGGCGAACCCGCTTTCCGCTTCTACTAGTATACGATTAGTCTAAAATATATGGGACGTTCACACCTCGAAACTTAACAAAAAATATATGAACAGAAAGAGAACAAGTTACGACATTTGGATTTCTGATTGTGGTCGAAGGAACAAATTTTAAATTGCTGTTGCCTTCCAATATTATGCGTGTCATTTTGATTGTACGCCGAAAGTAAAGTGGGGAAAATATAATCAAGATAAGCTTAAATGAATCACAGGAAAATGTTACAGGTATGGGACATATATTTAGTAGCTGTCGCTAAATAAGACAAGAAAGACCAATCATGCTTAAAGCATTGATTATGAAACACTTTCCAACCTCAATGCAATTTTGAAATGCAATACATTCCTCGGTAATATTTTACTAAAATTTCATCTTGATAAAATAATTTTTACGGCAGTTATCGTGCTAACGGACAGACAGAGAGACATATTGACCAAAGTCATAAACACTTTTCAATTACGTTGGAAAGTCTTAAACAAGAAAGATCAATCATGCTTAAAGCATTGATTATGAAACATTTTCCAACTTCAATGGAATTTTATTTAAACATCTCTAAAATATACAATACTATCCTTGGTAATATTTTAAAACTCATGACAATACTACATTAATTTATTATATTTGAAAACTTAAACTTTCATCGAAAAAAATGAACTTCATTCAAATGACGGCATTGAAATGTAAATTGCCTGGTTTAAACATCTCTAAAATGCGATGCATTCCTCGGTAATAATTTTAGAATTATCATAATACTACGTTAATTTATTATAGTTGAAATCTTCATCGAAAACAACTGAAATTCATTCAAATAACGTCAAAAAAAAATAACACGCCTAGCTCTCCCTATAAAAGCAGCATTTCATTCATCACAATACTATAATAATTTATTTTATTTAAAAATTAAGACCATGGAGCTACAAGTAATTAAACTCTATGCTTAAAACTTCATCGAAAAAGACCGTCCTTCTCTTTGTAAAATCAATGAATATTTCATTCATATCAGCTATGCAGACTCCATGAGCTAAATAATATTGTGTTAAAGAAATATAGCAATTCTAACAGAACTCATTCTACATATTTTATTGTTTACATTTCACATAAGTGAAAAATAGGATTCGTTGTAGAAATAATCAAATTTGGAAGGATGAGCATTTAAAATCAAATATATTGTAATTGTGTTGTTTCAGTATGTAAATGCACAGAATTTAAGCAAAAATAAAGTGGTTTTAGGACGGATACAACACTCAATATGATTAAAAAAGAACTTTAAAAATCACGATTTGGAGACAAGGTGGATGCCATATATCATTTTGAAGTGGGTCACGTGATCTTTTCATATCATGCTCACGTGATCGCTTCGTATAATAGGTGCAATTATTATTTTAATTTTTATTTAAAAAAATACTGAATATATTTTGCTGAATTTTTTTTATATATTTTATGGAGCAATTTGAATATTACCTAAAATTTTCGAAGCAATTTCAGAAATTTAAATCCGCTTAATTTTTTTTTTAAATTAGGTCCGATAGGGCTCAATGTATGTCATTTTTTCAACCCGGGTTCAATCCAAAACTAATTGGGTGATATTAATCATTTATATTCCCATAGGTCCTACAGACCGTCTGAACAACATACTAAAATTTCATTTTGATTAAGTCATTTTTACGGCAGTTATCGTGCTAACGGACAGACAGACAGACAGACAGACAGATAGAATGAACAAACTCATAAACACTTTTCAACTTTGTTGCAAAGTGTTAAAAAATCAAAGAAAATATAGTAAAACAAGAAAGATCAATCATGCATAAGCATTGATTATGAAACACTTTCCAACTGAAATGCAATTCCATTTAAAAATCTCTAAAATGTGATACATTCAGTGGTGATATCTTTTACATTATCACAGTACTACAGTAATTTATTATACTTAAAACTTATTAAATTTAAAACTGTATCGAAATATAAATCAGCTGATTCTCTATGCAAGATCAATGAATATTTCATTCATATAACTTGCGTTCCAGACTCCAGAGCTAAATAATTTTGTGTGTAAAAATTCAGCAATTCTTATCTAACTCACGTTACAATCGCTTGAGATATTTGCATTCTGTATAAGTTAAAATTAGGCTTCGTTGAAGAAATAATAAAAGTTTAGGGATCATTTAAAATCACAACTATTGTAATTGCGTAGGCACGGAATTTAGATACACAGATAAAACAGATACACAGATAATATATGTGTGTGCGTATGTATGTATTCAAAGTATTGGAATCGTGCCGAAGATCAAAACTCGAATTTTCGAAGTATCTACATGTTTGGGGACTTCCAGGACACAAAAAACAATTTTTAGGAAGACGTCTGTGTGTGTAAGGGTGTATCTGTGTGTCTGCGAGGATATTGCATCCACTCTAACTGAAAAACTAATGGACCGAATTTAATAAAATTTGGTTTGTAAGTTTTTTGTGGGAAACCCTGATGTTCATTTGATTATAGCACGATTCGTAATAAAAGAATCTGCCTTCTTTGCGAAATGGCCGGCAGAAATTTCCTTTATCCACTCTAGCTTAAAACTAATGGACCAAATTTAACACAATTTGGTGTATAATATTTCATTAACCTACAAGTGATTTATATACCAAATTTAACAAAATTTGTTATATAAATCATTTGTAGGTTATTTTAGTATGATTCGGGAAAAAGGAACGGGCTGTTTTTGCGAAATGGACCGCAAAAATCGTTAAATATAAAAATGAAAGAGTACGTGTGCTCCATTACATCAATTAAATTCCCATTTTATACGTGAATTTTGACAACAAAAAGAATAAGACTAACTCCATTACTCTAGGACTAGCCGTTCTTGAGATATTTTAATTTTCGTTGCATTTTCGCTACGCCACTTTTGACAATAAGTCCATTTATTAAATGAGAACCAAATTTAAGTTTAACGTGTAAATTCAATGTCATTTAAAATACTTATGGATGTTATTTTGTGCAGATAAACTTAAAATATTATTAAAGAAATAAAGAGAACATGAATATGAGTCTGCAGTGAAAGACATGTTCTGTCCACATCAGAATTTTTAACAATATTACAACAATTATTTATAGAAGTGAACGGGGATTATTTGCAAGCCATTTCGAAAAAAATGTTAGATCTATATTTAAAGATCCACCAAATTGTTGTAGAATAAAATATTCTACAAATTTAATCTATGTACCAAATTTTAATTCTCTAGGACGTAGGAAAGTGCATTAAAAACGCCATCAAATAAGTATATCATGAAAAGTTATATAAAATTATAAAAAAAATTTGAAGTATTGTTATTTACCAAATTTATTTTAAAATGTGAAACCTCTTCCATATACAAAATAATTTAATTCTTGGAAAGATATTTATTATATAATATATGTATTTTTTCTTTTTGGAGGATATCGCAAAAGTCAGAATTTAATTGAATTCGTATTTCTCCCTATATTAAATAATTTTAAATAAAAAACTACCTAACATATTTTACTGAAAATTTCTATATATTTTTTATGATATAATGTGAATGTTTCCTAAAAATTTCGAAGCAATTTGTGAATTTTTAATGTGCTTAAAAAATGATTGAAAAATTAGGTCCCATAGGGTTCAATGTATTTCATTTTTTCAAACCGGGTTCAATAAAAAACTAATTGGGTGATATGATTTATTTATATCCCCATAGGTCCCACAGACTGTCTGAAAAGCATGCTAAAGCTTCATTTTGATAAAGTCATTTTTACGGCAGTTATCGTGCTAACGGACAGACAGACAGACAGACGGACGGACAGACAGACATAATGAACAAAGTTAAAAACACTTTTCAACTATGTTGCAATGTGTTAATTATAACTTATGGCATAAAAAAAATTGATAGTAATACTTCACGATCTCGTCTGCTCTTTAGTTTATTATGGGGAACATATAATTTTAGACCCATTCCTGTGTATTTACTTTTTAAAACTTTACAACATAGTTGAAAAGTATTTATGACTGTGTTCTTTCTGTCTGTCTGTCTGTCCGTTAGCACGATAACTGCCGAAAAAATGACTTAATCAAGTTTTAGTATGTTGTTTAGACCGTCTGTAGGACCTATGGGAATATAAATGAACAAGAAAGATCAATCATGCTTAAAGCATTGATTATGAAACACTTTCCAACTTCAATGCAATTTTATTTAAAAAAGTCTAAAATGCAATACATTCCTCGGTGATATTTTAAAACTTATCACAATACTACATTAATTTATTATATTTGAAAACTTCAAACTTCATTGAAAAAAATGAACTTCATTCAAATGAAGGCATTGAAATATAAATTGCCTGGTTTAAATATATCTAAAATGCGATACATTCCACGGTAATATTTTTTAAACTATCATAATACTACGATAATTTATTATATTTGAAAACTTCATCGAAAACAACTGAAATTCATTCAAATGACGTCATAGAAAAAATAACACGCCTGGATCTCTCTACAAAGACTGCATTTCATTCATAACTTTCTCCCATTCATTTCATTCATCACAACACTATAATAATTTATTTTATTTAAAAATTAAGACCATGTAGCTACAAGTAATTAAACTATGCTTAAAACTTTGTATTTGCGTTGTTTCAGTACGTAGATGCACATAATTTAAGCAAATATAAAGTAGTTTTAGGACTGATACAACACTCAATATGAATTAAAAAGAACTTAAAAAATCACGATTTGAAACAAGATGGATGCCATATATCATTTTGAAGTGGGTCATGTGATCGTTTCATACCATGGTCACGTGATCATTTCATATAAGAGGTGTAATTAATATTTTAATTTTTTTTTAAAAACTCCATAATATATTGCGTTGAATTTCTTTGTTATATATTTTATGAAACAATTTGAATATTACCTAAAATTTTCGAAGTAATTTGTGAATTTTAAATCCGCTTAAAAAATGCTTGAAAAATTAGGTCCCATAGGGTTCAATGTATTATATTTTTTCAACCCGGCTTCAATCCAAAACTAATTGGGTGATATTATTCATTTATATTCCCATAGGTCCTACAGACCGTCTGAACGACATACTAAAATTTCATTTTGATTCAATCAGTTTTACGGCAGTTATCGTGCTAACGCAGAGACAGACAGGCAGACAGACAGACAGACATTCAGACAGAATGAACAACATCATAAACACTTTTCAAATTTGTTTAAAAGTGTTAATAATATCACCCAATTAGTTTTGGATTGATCCTGGGTTGAAATAATGAAATACATTGAACCCTATGGGATCTAATTTTTCAAACATTTTTAAGCACATTTAAAATTTACAAATTGCTTCGAAAATTTTAGATAATATTCAAATTGTTCCATAAAATATATAAAAAAAAATTCAGCTAAATATATTCAGGAGTTTTTTAAATAAAAATTAAAATAATAGTTACACCTATTATATGAAGCGATCACGTGACCATGATATGAAAAGATCACGTGATCCAATCCAAAATGAAATATGGAATCCATCTTATCTCAAAATCGTGAATTTTAAAGTTCTTTGTAATTCATATTGAGTGTTGTATCCTTCCTAAAACCACTTTTTTTTACTTAAATTCTGTGCATCTACATACTGAAACAACGCAATTACAATATATTTCAGTTTAAATGATCATCCAAATTTGATTATTTCTACAGCGAAGCCTATTTTTCACTTATGTAAAATGTAAGCAGCAAAATATGTAGAATGAGTTGTATAAGAATTGCTGTATTTCTGTAACGCAAAATTATTTAGCTCATGGAGTCTGCATAGCTGATATGAATGAAATATTCATTGATTTTACCAAGAGAAGGACGATTTTTTTCGATCAAATTTTAAGCATAGAGTTTAATTAGTTGTAGCTCCATGGTCTTAATTTTTAAATAAAATAATTTGTCATAGCATTGTGATGAATGAAATGAATGGGAAATTGTTTATGAATGAAATGCTGCTTTTATAGAGAGAGCCAGGCGTGTTATTTTTTCTATGACGGTATTTGAATGAATTTCAGTTGTTTTCGATGAAGTTTTCAAATATAGTAAATTATCGTAGTATTATGATAATTTTAAAAATATTTCCAGGGAATGTATCGCAATTTAGAGATGTTTAAAACAGACAATTTATATTTCAATGCCGTTATTTGAATGCAGTTCATATTTTTCGATGAAAGTTTAAGTTTTCAAATACAATAAATTAATGTAGTATTGTCATAAGTTTTAAAATATTACCGAGGAATGTATTGCATTTTAGAGATGTTTAAATTAAATTCCATTGAAGTTGGAAAGTGTTTCATAATCAATGCTTTAAGCATGATTTATCTTTCTTGTTTAAGACTTTCCAACGTAATTGAAAAGTGTTTATGACTTTGATCAATCTGTCTCTCTGTCTGTACGTTATCACGATAACTGCTGTAAAAATTATTTTATCAAGATGTAATTTTAGTAAGTGTTGAGGTGATCTGTGGGACATATGGGAATGTAAATTAATAATATCAGCCAAATAGTTTTGGATTGAACACAAGTTAAAAAAGTGAAATGCATTGAATCCAATGAGACATAATTATTCAAACATTTTTCAAGTGAAATTGAAATTTACAAATTTCTTCGAAAATTTTAGAAAATATTCAAAATATCACATAATATGTATGTGAAATTTTCTGCAAAATATGTTGGATAGTTTTTAACACTTTCCAACATAGTTGAAAAGTGTTTTGGGCTTCGTTCATTCTGTCTGTCTGTCCTTTTGCACGATAACTGCCATTAAAATGACTTTATCACAATGAAATATTAGTATGCTGTTGAGACGGTTAGTGGAACATATGGGAATGTAAATGAATAATATCATCCAATTAGTATTGGATTGAACCCGGGTTGAAAAATTGAAATACATTGAACTCAATGGGACCTAATTTTTCAAACATTTTTTAAGCAAAGTTAAAATTCACAAATTGCTATGAAAATGTAAAGAAATATTAAAATTATCTCATAAAATATATAAAAAAAATTCAGCAAAATATGTTCGGTAGTTTTTTAAATAAAAATAAAAATAATAATTACCCCCATATTATAGGAAGAGATCATGTGACCCACTTCAAAATAAATTGTGGCATCCATATTTTTTTCATAGTGTAAAAATCGTGATTTTTAAAGTTCTTTTAAATTTATATTTAGTGTTGCATCCGTCATAAAACAGCATTATTTTTGCGTATTATCATCTGTGTATCTAAATTCTCTACCAACGGAATTACAATATTTTTTATTTTAAATATTCACTAAACTTTGATTATTTCTACCACCAAGCCTAATTTTAACTTATGCAGAATATAAACAAATCAAGCGATTGTGAGTTTACAAGAATTGTTGAATTTTTTTCGCTGATAATTATGTAGCTCTGGAGTCTAGAATATAAGTGATATGAATGAAATTTTCTGTGATTGTGGATTGAGAGGCAGATGATTTATATTTCGGTGACGTCATTTGAATAAAATTCATTTTGTATAACTAGAATTGTCTTTATCAAGGAAGTTTTAAGTATCCAAATATAATAAATTATTGTAGTAACGTGATAATTTAAAAAATATCAACACTGAATGCATTCTATTTTAGAGATGTCTAAATGCATTTTCATTTCAGTTGGAAAGTGTTTCACAATCAGTGTTGTATGCATGATTGGTCTTCCTTGTTATATTTTCTTTTAAAATAACTGAAATGTCTGTAATTAATAACTAATCAGGTAATAAGCAATGTAATGTGACCTTGTTGTTAATAAAAGCATTAAATTAAAAATAATTTTTTTTTTATTATTTTCGTCGGAGGTCACCATTACAAAATGGAACAAAAATGAGATTTACATTATCAAATGCAAAGATGATAGAAAGAAAATGTCTTTTACAACAAACCTTTTAAAAGAACAAATTATGTAAAGAAGTCTTAACGCATTTTCGTCTTTAAAGTTTGTTTCCCTGTTACAAGTTTCAAATTATATCAGGGAAAAAAATTATAAACTAAAAGCACTTAGTTATTTTCAGCAGATTGATGAAACAGATTCAGACAACAATTACCAATATTTATAGCCTGCTTTAAAAGTTTAGCACATATTCAGCAGAATTTAAGAGCATGCACTATAGTATGTTTAAATTATGGTGTATAATCGATAGATATTTTATTGATATACGATATGATACCAATGATATATGATCGATATAATTGATATATTATGCTTCATTGGTATACGATATGAGACTAATGATATATATGATTAATTTAAATGTGAAATATAAGCCGGAAATTATTGTAAAGCACTTAAATATTTGAAATTTCGAAAAGTGCACTTTTTGTACATACAGAACAAGCTTAAAATTAATTTTAAAAAATAAGTCAGAATGATATTATATATTATATTAGTTTGAAAGAATGTAAAACTAGCGAGGATAAATTATGACGAAGTGCTTGTAAGGTATGATTGAGAAGGAAAAAGTTTTGCAAGGTACGGGCACGTTAATGGGTATACGTAAATATTTCGGAGAGGATGGTGGTAGGGGAAAGAAAATATGGTCCCTGTGTATGCCCCCCACTGGGTTCCAGTCTAAATCGGGTGGCTCTTCCCGGTTGTCCAAACAGATGTCTTACACTTTCGGGTAAGACGGGCGGTCTGGCTCAAAGAAGAAGGGCATTACTGCAATTTTATAGGAGACAAGATCTTAAATACAATCATGTACTTTCTAGTGGCAGATCGAATTTTCCAAATGCTAGACCCCGAGACAGTGGCCCACATAGGTATCTATCTGTAAGGTGGGTTGTCCGAATTCCGCATATTTTCAAGGAAATGTGATTGGTTTTCCTCGACTCAAGGGAAGTTCTAGGAAGAGCATAATGTTGAATTTGGGAATTCCCACTGACACATGTTTAACGTGATCGTACTCCGCGTGAACACGGCAGCAGTTTTGGCAGCGGAGGATATCGAACCCTGGCCAATCGAGTGCAATTCCCGCGCGCTAACCACTGGGCTACCGCGCCCTTGTACCAATTAGCTGTAACTGTCTTCTGTCCCTCTAGCTTTATGGCTTTGACCAGGCCTGTACTTCTGAAGAGCACTGCATATATTACTTTTATCATTGCTCATTGTCTTTTCACCATTGTTGGTTTGGGGTTATCTTCAAAGACCCATACTTTACATTCTTGACGTGTTGATACGTCAAAACACGGTATGTATATTTCATCACCAGTTATGATTTTAGAAATAATGCGGTGTCCACCATCATTAAATAATTTTAGGTTTTCTTTACAGATTCTAACACGCTCCGCTCTTTGGCGTTCTGTTAAATTATGGGGGACACAACGGCAAACTATTTTTTTCATATGCGTTTCTTCATGAATACAATGGCACGAGGTGGATCATCATTTGCATATGATAATTGTAGGCGTTGAAGACATTCTTCTTGATTTAGCTCCACTTTAAAATCATAGAAAATCATAGCTCGATAATGCTCTCGCGTCAACTCCATTTTCTTTTCTTTCAATATGTATTCTACGATAGCTAAATTGCAATTTTTGCCACAAATTATCGTCTGCGGAGATTTCAAATTTAAATATCCGACCAATAATTTTTTTCTACCGCACATCGTCTGCCTCTGTCTCAAAAATTTCAGCGTGACTCCTGTATTCTGACTTTACCATTATTATTTTCATAAATAAGTCTGACCCTTCGTTATAAAAGCATTATAGTTCTTATTTAAAAATTCAGCTATTTTTAAACTTTGTCATATTTTAAATTCAAAGTTAAGTTTTTATTTATTAAATTAATTTCTCCTTTTTTCTCAAAATTGTCATAATTGTATGTACGAAGACGTTATTAAGAAAATGTACTCAAATTTAATTAACAAAATGAAAGTGAAGTTTCAAGAGGTCGTAGATTTAGTTTGTTTCACATAAGATCACTACATGTTGCAGTTGTCTTGGGAATTTTCTTCATTTTTTTTTCTTGTTCGTTTTTGCATAACACAGCCTTTTATTAATCAAATCTGCTTCGTATTCTGCAAATTAAAGTTCATGCAATTTTGAGGAAGCTTATTAAATATTTCGTGACATTCTCTACATTTTGTCGTATTAATTAAAAACGCATGTTTTACCTTTAAAATTCTACAAACCACATAACTGGGAAAGGAATATATACATATATATGAATTTATTATATATTTTTTCGTATAAGAAGCGAGATAATGGCATTTTCTTTGCAAGCAAATGTAATATATTTCGATATATTAAAAAGTATATTTTTAAATCACCTTCTATCATTTATAAAATGTAAAGTTAAACTAATTTAACAACCTGAGTAAAATAATTTAGTCTCAAAACTATTTTCATTAGGATTTTTATTTTATTGTATATATTATTTTTTATTTCATTGTATATACTATTCTTATTTAGAGTTTGTTCAACATTTCGCGGTCCCTTTTTTGGAATAAAAGAGAAAGGGTTGAGCCTTACATGGTTTTCCAGTAATCATGCCACGATTGCAGATGACTGTACATACCATTAAGCACAAATACGTGGCATTACAGACTCTGCAACTAAAAATAAAATTCTCGACACCCTCATAACCGTTAAGTGTGTCTTATATTAATTTTATTCAAGGCGATTTTCAATTCACCTTTTATTGTATAAAAAAGCAAAAATAAACTGATTTACCAACCTGAGTAAAATAAATTTTTATCCAATTTTTTTTCATTATGATTTTTATTTTATTGTATATATTATTCCTTTTCAGAGTTTTGCTTTAAATTTGGGGTCCCTTTCTTGGAATAAAAGACAAAGGGTTGAGCCTTACATAGTTTTCCAGTAATCAGGCCAAGATTGCAAATGACTGTACATACCATTAAGCACAAATAAGTAGCATTACAGACTCTGCAACTAAAAATAAAATTCTCGACACCCTCATAACCGTTAAGTATGTCTTATATTAATTTTATTCAAGGCGATTTTCGAATCACCTTTTATCGTTTAAAAAAGCAAAAATAAACTAATTTACCAATCTGAGTAAAATTAATTTTTATCAAATTTTTTTTTCATTATGATTTTTATTTTATTGTATATATTATTCCTTTTCAGAGTTTTGTTTTAAATTTGGGGGTCCCTTTCTTGGAATAAAAGAAGAAAGGGCTCAGCCTTACGCGTTTTTCCAGTAATCAGGCCACTATCGCAGATGACTGTACATAACATTAAGCACGAATAAGTAGCATTAAAAGTTTCTGCAACCAAACAAAAAAAAATAAATGTTCCACTTTCCCTTTCTTGGAATAAAGGAGAAAGGGACCGAGCTTTACGTGATTTTTCAATAATTAGGCCAAGATCGCAGGTGACTATTAGGTACGATTAGGCACCATTAGGTACGATTGAGTGCCATTAAATACACTAAAATAAAAAAAAATATCCCCTTTTCCTTTTTTGGAATAAAAGATAAAGGGATTGAGGCTTACGTGATTTTTCAGTAATCAGACAATGTTCGCAGCTGACTGTACATACCATTAAGCACGAGAAAGTGGCATTAAAGTCTCTTCAACCCCCCCCCCCCGAAAAAAAAAGAATAAATGTTTCCCTTTCTTTTTGTTGGAATAAAGGAGAAAGGGACCGAGCTTTACGTGCTTTTTCAATAATCAGGCCGCGATCGCAGGTGACTACACATACCATTAGGCACAAATAAGTGGCTTTAAAATAAAAAATGTCCCCTTTTCCTTCTTTGGAATAAAAGATAAAAGGATTGAGGCTTACGTGATTTTTCAGTAATCAGACCATGCTCGCAGCTGACTGTACATACCATTAAGCACGAGTAAGTGGCATTAAAGTCTCTGCAACCCTCCCCCCCCCCCAAAAAAAAAGAATAAATGTTTCCCTTTCTTTTTCTTGGAATAAAGGAGAAAGGGACCGAGCTTTACGTGCTTTTTCAATAATCAGGCCACGATCGCAGGTGACTACACATACCATTAGGCACAAATAAGTGGCATTGAAGACTTTAAAATAAAAAATGTCCCCTTTTCCTTTTTTGGAATAAAAGATAAAAGGATTGAGGCTTACGTGATTTTTCAGTAATCAGACCATGCTCGCAGCTGACTGTACATACCATTAAGCACGAGTAAGTGGCATTAATGTCTCTGCAACCCTCCCCCCCCAAAAAAGAATAAATGTTTCCCTTTCTTTTTCTTGGAATAAAGGAGAAAGGGACCGAGCTTTACGTGCTTTTTCAATAATCAGGCCACGATCGCAGGTGACTACACATACCATTAGGCACAAATAAGTGGCATTAAAGACTTTAAAATAAAAAATGTCCCCTTTTCCTTTTTTGGAATAAAAGATAAAGGGATTGAGGCTTACGTGATTTTTCAGTAATCAGACAATGTTCGCAGCTGACTGTACATACCATTAAGCACGAGAAAGTGGCATTAAAGTCTCTTCAACCCCCCCCCCCCCCCCGAAAAAAAAGAATAAATGTTTCCCTTTCTTTTTGTTGGAATAAAGGAGAAAGGGACCGAGCTTTACGTGCTTTTTCAATAATCAGGCCGCGATCGCAGGTGACTACACATACCATTAGGCACAAATAAGTGGCATTGAAGACTTTAAAATAAAAAATGTCCCCTTTTCCTTCTTTGGAATAAAAGATAAAAGGATTGAGGCTTACGTGATTTTTCAGTAATCAGACCATGCTCGCAGCTGACTGTACATACCATTAAGCACGAGTAAGTGGCATTAAAGTCTCTGCAACCCTACCCCCCCAAAAAGAATAAATGTTTCCCTTTCTTTTTCTTGGAATAAAGGAGAAAGGGACCGAGCTTTACGTGCTTTTTCAATAATCAGGCCACGATCGCAGGTGACTACACATACCATTAGGCACAAATAAGTGGCATTAAAGATTTTAAAATAAAAAATGTCCCCTTTTCCTTTTTTGGAATAAAAGATAAAAGGATTGAGGCTTACGTGATTTTTCAGTAATCAGACCATGCTCGCAGCTGACTGTACATACCATTAAGCACGAGTAAGTGGCATTAAAGCCTCTGCATCCTTTCCCCCCAAAAAAAGAATAAATGTTTCCCTTTATTTTTCTTGGAATAAAGGAGAAAGGGACCGAGCTTTGCGTGCTTTTTCAATAATCAGGCCACGATTGCAGGTGACTACCCATACCATTAGGCACAAATAAGTGGCATTAAAGACTTTAAAATAAAAAATGTCCCCTTTTCCTTTTTTGGAATAAAAGATAAAATGATTGAGGCTTACGTTTGATTTTTCAGTAATCAGACCTTGATCGCAGCTGACTGTACATGCCATTAAGCACGGATAAACGGCATTAAAGACTCCTCAAGCAAAAGAAAAATAAATTCTTGACACCATAATAACCATCAAGTATGGCTTATCTTAATTTTGTTAAAGGCGGTGGAAAACAGAAATCGATCTCATAATACGATTTTCCTGACTTTGACATCTTTGAAGAGGTAAAGAGTTGAAACGCCACTTCCAGAACATTTTCCTTATTTTTCAAATCACTAGTTAAAATATTGTCTCACAATTTATTCTTTCGAAATATCTTAGAACATCAGCCTACCGTAACATGTATTAATACAATGTTTATTTTGGATGTCAAAATATATTTCATTTTTAGCTCTTCAATTCTTCGAACTGCCGGCTTACTATTTACACGGGCTTTAAATTCACTTGGAATTGAAGAATGATAAAACTTGGTACGCAATACAATGTTCACCAACAAAACGAAAAATGCCCTATCACTCTATATTAGAAAATGCTATCTGACATCACCTCACAATACAACGAATTTACTTCGCGTTTCCCTGCCTCACACCGCACAAACTGTATATACAAAATAACTAAATGGGGTACATTTCCCGAGAAATGCTAGAGAAATACGCTGAAATAAACGATTTTCGATTTAGGTTTCAGTTTAAGAGATATTAAATGTTTAAGTATATATAGATATCAAGTACATATAGATATGCGAGGGGGAGGAGCGATATGCCTCTTATGGTAAGGGGATAGCTTCGAACTCGGAACCTTTAGTATGCTGATCTCGTACAAGTGGCGCCGCTGAAGATGAATATGAGGATGTTCGAAAGCACTTTGGCTGTATTTGATGCACGTCTTTAGGATGATTGTTTAAAAAAAGTGACCTTGGGATCTGGTTTTAAGATGTGTCATTTGTTTCGTTGATTTAATGATTTGAGATTTTGACGTGTCGCCAATTCTGGTAAGATTCTTACTGTTCATATTCTTCCTCCTAGGTTTTTATCAACCGAATTTGATATGTAGGTCTTTAATTAAGTTTTCTTTCCATAGATGTAATTATAATATAACAAGAAAGATCAATCATGCTTAAAGCATTGATTATGAAACACTTTCCAACGTCAATGCAATTTTATTTAAACAACTCTAAAATGCAATACATTAATCGATAATATTTTAAAACTTATCACAATACTACATTAATTTATTATATTTGAAAACTTAAACCTTCATCGAAAAAAATGAACTTCATTCAAAAGACGGCATTGAAATATAAATTGTCTGGTTTAAACATCTCTAAAATGCGATACATTCCTCGGTAATATTTTTAAAACTATCATAATACTACGATAATTTAATATATTTGAAAACTTCATCGAAAACAACTGAAATTCATTCAAATGACGTCATAAAAAAAATAACACGCCTGGATCTCTCAGTAAAAACAGCTTTTCATTCATAACATTTTTCCATTCATTTCATTCATCACAACACTATAATATAATTTATTTTATTTAAAAATTAAGGCCATGTAGCTACAAGTAATTAAACTATGCTTAAAGCTTCATCGAAAAAAATCGTCCTTCTCTTTGTAAAATCAATAAACATTTCATTCATATCAACTATGCAGACTCCATGGGCTAAATAATTTTGTGTTAAAGAAATACAGCAATTCTAATACAACTCATTCTACATATTTTGCTGTTTACATTTTACATAAGTGAAAAATAGGCTTCGTTGTAGAAATAGTAGAAATAATCATATTTGGATTTTTTCAACCCGGATTCAATCCAAAACTAATTGGGTGATATTATTCATTTATATTCCCATAGGTCCTATAGACCGTCTGAACAACATACTAAAATTTCATTTTGATTAAGTCATTTTTACGGCAGTTATCGTGCTAACGGATAGACAGACAGACAGACAGACAGACAGACAGACAGACAGAATGAACAAAGTCATAAACACTTTTCAACTTTGTTGTAAAGTGTTAAAAAATGGCTGATTTTTTTCACAATAGTGATTGAAACTATTAAGTCTCGTGTTCATTGGCCATAAATAAACCCTTTTATGCATAATCATGTCAATTTTTAACTCTTTACAACATAGTTGAAAAGTGTTTATGACTTTGTTCATTCTATCTGTCTCTATGTCTGTCCGTTAGTACGATAACTGCCGTAAAAATGACTTAATCAAAATGAAATTTTAGTATGTTGTTCAGATGATCTGTGGAACGTACGGGAATATAAATGAATAATATCACCCAATTAGTTTTGGATTGAACCAGGGCTGAAAAATGAAATACATTGAAAAGTGTTTATGAGTTGAAAAGTGTTTATAACTTTCTCATTCTGTCTGTATGCCTGTCTGTCTGTCCTTTAGCACGATACCAGCCGTAAAAATAACTTTATCAAAATGAAATTTTAGTATGTTGTTCAGACTATCTGTGGGACCTATGGGAATATTAAATGAATAATATCACCCAATTAGTTTTGGATTGAACTCCGGTTGAAAAAATGAAATACATCGAACCCTGGGACCTAATTTTTCAAACATTTTTTTAAGCGAATTCAAAATTCACAAATTACTTCGAAAGTTTTAGGAAATTATCCCATAAAATATATGATAAAATATTCAGCAAAATATATTCAGTAGTTTTTTAAATAAAAATTAAAATAGTAATTACACCCTTTACATGATGAGATCACATGGCCTACATCAAAATAAAATATGGCTTCCATCTTGTGTCAAAATCGTTATTTTTAAAGTTCTTTTTAATTCATATTTAGTGTTGTATCCGTTTTAAAACCGCTTTATTTTTGCTTAAATCATGTGTGCATCTACATACTGAAACAACGTAATTACAATATATATGAGTGTAAATGATCATCAAACTTTGATTACTTCTAGAACGAAGTCCAATTTTCACTTATGGTGAATGTAAAGACGAAAATATGTAGAATGAGTTGTATAAGAATTGCAGCATTTCTTTAACACAAAATTATTTAGCTCACGGAGTCTGCAAAGCAGCTGACATGAATGAAACATTCATTGATTTTACACAAAGAAGACGATTTTTTCGATGAAGTTTTAAGCATGGAGTGAAATTACTTATACCTCCATGGTTTTGAGTTTTTAAATAAAATAAATTATTATAGAATTGTGATGAATGAAAGGAATGAACAAATGTTTATGAATGAAATGCTGCTTTTATAGAGATAGTCATGCGATTTATATTTCGATGACGTCATTTGAATAAAGTTCATTTGTTTTCGATGAAGTGTTCAAATAATAAATTACTGTAGTATTGTGATAATTTTAAAAATATTATCGAGGAATGTATCACATTTTAGAGATGTTTAAATAAAATTGCATTGAAGTTGGAAAGTGTTTCATAATCAATTCTTTATGTGTTATTAATCTTTCATGTTTATTATGTTGCCATATTAACGAAAATTTCGAATAGAATTCAAAGTTTTCACTTAAATTAAAAATATCTATCTTGTTCTAGATATTTTGATAACAAAGCCGTATATACAGTTTCGTGGAAGTCCACTTCTGTATGTGGCTGCTATTGCGTACACAAGAAATTTACCACAGGAATCAGACAGGCATGCGTATATCATACCAAAAATAGCCAAAACGTGTTCAGAAGGTCTTAAAAGATATATTGACATCAGAATCTCGAAATATACAAATTTCGCGAAAGCAATACTTTCTCAATACTATGAGAAAGTAAAAATAATGATCTGGATAAACTTTAACTAAATAAACAGCCCTAATATTATGTTTCATAATCAAGCAAAACGTGTTATTTCTGAACAATGTAAAGAATGTAATTTTTTAAGTATCAAAGGTGTTACTATTTTTCTAAAAGATAATTCCACATCTTAACACTATTATACGGTGTTGCATCAGACCTATCTGGAAAAAATACAACCATAAAGTTCAAGCATGAATTGCTCTGAAATCTTATTCAAAGAGGCAGAAAGAACAGAAATTGATCTTAGACTAAGCCTCTCCTGAGTTTGACAACTTTGAAGAGGTTTGAAAGTGAAATGTCACTTCCAGAGAGAATTTTTCTCATCACTAAATTACTAGATTAAAGATTATTTCTCTATTAAGTCAACACATCCACTTGAAATATTCTTTATGCCTGCGTGAGTTTCGGTAAGCTTGTGTTCTTCGAATATATTTCCATTTTTTATGTAATAATGTTTTTGCTTCGAGTTTACGGTTTAGTATTTGAAAAACATTATGTGTCCGAGGAAAAAAGACTGGAAACACATACCCTAGTTACTTTCCATATATACATAATGTATAAGTATTGTGACGGGGTCGAAAATTCGAATTCGAGTTTTGGACGGGCCAGCACGTTTCAAGCATCCCTGATCACAAATCAAACATTTTTGAGGTGATGTCTGTGTGTGTGTGTGTGTCAGTGAGCCTGTGGAGACGATATCTCATGAACGAATGGAGCGATTCGAATGAAATTTGGTACAAAAATCACAATCCATGAACACTGGAAACCTATTGTTTTAAACGTAATCTAATGATCAGAATCACCCTAAATTTTCGAGTGAAATTTTGAAAAAATCATTAAAAAATCAAAACCTTTAATAAAGTTACGCAAATAGAAATTTCTTTATAGAAATTTCTTACGCAAATAGTAATTGATATAAACTTTAGAATACTGCGATTGACATAAACTTTAGAAAGCTAGCATGGACCGTTCTCGAGTATTGTACATTTTTAAAATAAATTTATCAAAAAATCCCATAAATTTAAAATATATATTAACTGTTGAGAAACATGTTCACTTTTCATATGTAATATCATGAGATAATTTTGGTGACATTATTCTCGTGGATCTAGCTCGTTCCATTCATCAGAAAAGATACTTTGAGTAATACTTTTGTATTTGAACACTAATAGTCATTTATATGCTATAAGAATAACTTATTTCTCATTTTATAACGCTTGGCGAGATTTTGGTGACGGATATGGCGGAATGTCGCCAACTTGGCGACTTTTTTAAATGTTTCCAAATTAACGAAAATCTCGCTAACTGGATAAAAATGACACTAAACCAATGAAAATGACGACTAATTGTCGAAAATTCAATATCTTGGAAAGAATATAAGTATCCACTATAAGAAAAACCTATTTTTTTTACTGTATAAGTAGTGACGTCATTGCATTATATAAGGAAAGTCATGTGTTATCCACATCAGATTTTTCATTGAAGCGCAGCGAGGTATAAGCAAAGCTTCACTGCCGCCGATTCAAGTACGTTTCTGGTGTTGACGCTGTTTATCAGCGAATTATTTGATCGATTTGCATTAAATTTGTAACATCTATAAAATTCACTCAAAACTCAAATTTTAATACTCAATCTGTGGACTGAGACAATAGAGGTCAGTGATCACTATGTTATGTCTATGGGGAGAATTATTTTTGAAATTTCCATGTGCTATGTATAAAAATAAACGACTGTTGTCATTTAATGTTTCGATAGTTGAAATATAATTTAAAATTAATTGAAATGATTTTCTATACTTAAAATACGGATCACATGAGGTAGAGCGTAATATTTGATACCAATTTTAAGGAATAAATCTTTTGGTTACGTCCAGTCATGCTTTTTATAAAGAATATATTTTTTTTAAAATCACCGAGTTTAGTAAGACTATATATTAGGATTTATTATGAAACAATTAAATTTCAGTATGTTTAAATATTATTTTTTCTTGTGGCAAGGGTTGTACATTATGCTTATTTGTTAAAATTAGCACTATTTTGTTTTCTCTCAAGATAATGTGTTAATTTCTGGTATACATAATTATTTGTAAGTTCCCCTCTTCTCTCTGTCTGTCTGTAAAGTTTGGCAACAAATTTGGCAGCATTGGTGACACATTTGATGATTTTGAAAATTTTCGCCAGATTTATGAAAATTCAACACCTCGAAAAATTAAGTTAACTTATAACATTGCAATAACGGACTTAGTATTTTTGTTTTAACCCTGCTGTCAAATATTAAGCAATCAACTAAAGGTTATTTAATTAAAAATGAGGAAAAACTTTATAATTGTTTTGTATACGCTTGGCATTATGGCATTTGGAGAAAAAGATACAATTTCAAGATATACAAATTATATAAAGACAGCTCAGTGGTTAAGTCACAGGGATTGCACTCGGAGAACTCGAATTCGTTTCCCGCTATATCCAAACGGTCCGTGTTCATGCGGAGTACAGCTACTTTAAATATGTGGGTCTAGACGTTTTTCTGAAAGGTTGGCTGTAGGGGAATGATAATACAGTCCCTGTAGATGCCACCTTTACTAGGTTCCGGTCTAACTTAGGTGGCACTGTCCAGACTGCGTTCCCGGCCACTCAAATTCCTGCTCAAGCCTTAGGGTGAGTCGAGTGGTCTGGGTTTTCGACAATTTCGGGTAGGTCGGATGATCTGTGTTGAAAACAGTAAAGGCGGGGAAACTTTTTATGTTTGGAGGCCATATTGATATCTAAAATGGCTGCATTTAATAATTTTATTGTTTTATTATATATGCAACAAACAGCAAAATTTTAGTGAAAAATACTATTAGTATATATATAACTTAAAAAGATGTAAAGTCCTTTGAGACGGCTGCACTTGAGACCCCCAAAGCCGCATGCTGCCTTAAGGAAGTAGCCCCCCCCCCCCTCTGATGTAGGACTATTTTTTGTGGTTCGGTGAAGGATCTCTAGTTCTGTTGTTGTTATTGTTGTGGCTTTTCCTCCGGCTGTCTGACGAAGTCAGACAAGATCCATTAGACCGTTGACCCTAAGGAAGTCAAGGACCAGAAGGGGGGAAGAGTATATGTCCTCTCTGGAAAGTTCCAGGCAGTCCAGAATGTGTTCAGGAGAAGCCTGCTGAGCTTGAAATTTAGAGCAGACTGCAAAAATCCTCCTGCCCTCAAAAAACGGGAGACCTTTTGTGTGGCCGCTTGCTAATCTGGATATTGCAGTTCGAGAGGCTCTGTCACAATTGAGAACGAACGAAGAGCCCGGCTCTCTGCTCGCATACCAGTGATGGCTGGGAGGAACCCTCCACTCCCTCGAAATTTCAGAGTTGACTAAAAGATTTTTTAAGAAAATTTCAGAGTTGACTAGTCTCTAGTTCTTGTTGCGGAAAATCTGTTCTCTGAGGGCTTTACAGATACTCAAACCAATTCCATGTTTCCAACTAAAACGCGAAGACCATTTGTGCTATCAGCATGGTAATTTTCCTGTTTTCACAATGAGATTCGCGTGCTCTAATGATGGTATTGAAGAACTTGACAAGTCAACACAAAATTTTGGTCTCAAACCCATAGAAATTAGAAGGAAATTCCTGCAGCAAAAATTTTAAATCTAGTGAAATGTTTTCCCATATTTCTCTAGGATGTTATTAAAACATCCTAAACATGAGGTGGACTAACTTAATATTAATACTTTTCGTACTAAAATTTGTTTATGAAGAGATAATTGTCCGGATATTCTTGGCCATGCAGTGTTGAAGGCCCAGACCACACAGCCAACCCTGAGGTTAACGGCAGTTTGATGTGTGGCCGGTGGTCATGCAGTGTGTTTAGTATAATGACTCGAATAGGATAACGTCATCTTCCAATATTTCAGAGATGGCCTTGAAGTATCCACTAAGAAATTGGATTGGTTGGAAAATAAAACATTCATAAATATACTATTTTAACTAATATGAAGAAATCTATCTTGAATGGCATTCTTTTTTGAAAAAAACTTGCTTGTGGCGTGTTACCGTCTGTAGATTCCGTGAGAGATTCAGATGCAGCAAGTGAGAGATTCAGATGCAGTTTACAGTTTTAATTGCAATGCGTTGAAGAATCTATTTTTATAATTTAATCGTCTCTGTTAGAAAGTTTATTTGATTTTGATATTTTTCGCTGGCCTCTTCCACAGACGTATGCAGCGATCGTCATACTGAGAGAGAAGCGGAATTTATCCCAAGTAACACACATACGGTATTATAACCGTTGTTAAACCGTTTATACGTTATATGTTCTTATGTGTTATACTATAAACGGTAATGCATCGGTTATAATACCGTTATGATTAAATGGTATATAAAAACACCGTATATCATACATATGAATTACCGTGTATGAACATACCGTATGTAGAAATACCGTTTTAAATACGTATGTATTACTGTTTATTATACGTTAAAATAACCGTTTTTATTACGTTAAAAATACCAATTTATAATACGCAAAAATAACCATTATCGCTCCCTTCTTTTAACTCCCCTGCTAAAATCCTTTTTCAGCTTTGTTCTCGAACCCTATTCCCGAAGGCATTTTCATGGATTACCGTTTATCATACATTATAAATACCGTTTATCATACGTTATGAATACCGTTTATATTACATTAAAATTTCCATTTTTCATACATAAAAATAACCATTCCTCCTCCCTCCCCTTGGAGCTTCTTGCTAATCCCCTATCAGCTTTGTCCTCGAACACAGGTGGTCAGGGACCTCCTTTCATGTTTATCTTGACCCTCCCGAGTACTAACCCCGTCCGATGCTACTTGATTTTGGTGATCGGTCGTGACGTCACACTGTTCTGGAAGCTTCCAGCAAGAATCAATTTCTACCGCATATGTTATGCGTATCTGGCAACACTGGGTAGTCTGTGAGCTATTCATTCCACAGAATCATTCTTTTCTTTCCCGCTAGCCCGGTTCGGTTTGTGATCTTCGTGTGTTTCACACGTTGCTTAATTTATATATTTTAACTTATTTAATTATATTTAGTTGTAACTTTTATTTTATTTTATATATCTTCCTAGCATACTTGTATGCATATATTACTCTTAGCGTTGAATATTGCTTCAAAAGCAAACGGGAAAAGTGCATGTTTTTAGCATCGTGGTATGCTCGGAAAAATTACTATGAAAAGATGTAGAACCAGTAAAATGATTAAATAATTTTAATATTTAATACTGTCTAAGCGGAGATTAAATGAAAACGTGGTTCGAGATTACATTTGTTGTCATACATGCATGCTTATTTCAAATCTTGTCAAATAATAAATTATTGTTTTACATGTTTTTATATATTTAGACTTAGGTATAATAACACTAAATGAAAATTGCTTCATTTATAACCCACCTGCAAAATAATTTTAATCTTTAGTAAATGAAGCTACTTTCATTTAGTGCGATTTTATACGTATCTAAAACTAAAATATATATAAAAAAAACATGTAACAGAATAATTTGATTTTACAGGACTTGCAATAAACATGCATGCATAACAAAGAATGCAATCTCTGTTCACGTTTTCATTTATTCTCCTCTTAGACAGTGTTAAATATTAAAATTATTTAATTTATTTAAAGTATAATTTTTTTACATAATTAATTTGATATTATTTGCAGAATAATGTTTGTGCTTATACGATTTTGTTCACTCAATGATTCTACAATTTTTTCATAGTATTTTTCTGCTAATGCATGCGCAGAATGCTATAAAAACACTATACTGAATAACATGCACTTCATTACCTTATAAAACTCTTTTTAGTTTATAATATTTCTTGTTAATTAAGATTTATTTTTATTTTAAAATATAAGTTTAAAGCTTTTACTTTTCTAAGTTTATCGCCTTTTAGAAACTTTTAAATTCACGAAAATGAGCATTTTTTCCCCCATAATTAGTATGATCTCAAATTTGGTGATTGTTTTTTACACCAATTCTGTTGTGGTATCCAATGTTTATAAAATGCATCTTTAACTTATAAAGAGGCATTTTCTGCCAATTTTTATTTTTGCAAATTTAATGAAATTTAACCTAAAACAAATTTGTATCAAAATGCTGTTTGATTCATTTATTTTATTTTACATTGAATTATATTTAGCTTTAACTTTTATTTTATTTTATATATCTTCCTAGTGTTATTGTATGTATATATTACTTTTAGGATTAGATATTAAAGGCGGACAAAGTGCATGTTGTTCTGGATCATGCTTCCTTAGAATATATTCAGCGTAGGCATAACTTGCAAGTTCAGGACTAAAATAATTTTAATCCATGTAATATTAAATGAAGCAACTTTTATTTAGTGTAATTCAACCTGTCTAAAAATAAATATATAAAAACATGTAAAAGAATAATTCATGTTTTGAAATAAGCATGCATGCATAACAAATGCAATTTCATTTATTCTCTGCTTGAACAGTGTTATATATTAAAATTATTTTATTCATTTAAAGTATAAATTTTTTAGGATTAATTTAATGTTAATTGCAAAATATAGTTTCTGCTTATATGATTCTGAACAACATGCACTTTATTATATTAACATATTTTAACTCATTAATTTATACTATTTCTTGTTATTTAAGATTTTTTTAATTTTAAAGCAGATTTAAAGCTTTTACTTCTTGATTATAAATTACGTTTTGCGATAAAAATTTTGTACAGATTTAAAAACAGATGAAAATTTAAAGTATCGTGTTAATTCTTATGAAAACGTTCATTTTTTTCCCATGATTTGTATGGTCTTGAATTTGGTGATGATTTTTTACACAAATTCAAAAATAAAATAAACACAAATTTAAAAATTATTTATCTACATTTATATTTACATGTAAACTTATATTATTTTATTAAAAATATATGATTTTCAAATGTATTGCAAATTTCTAACTGTCTATGCACATTTAAAATAATAAAAAATTCTTTAAATGTTAGCCCCAAATTATTAAAATGCAACCTTTTTAAAATTTCAATGTAATTTGGCTTTGTTTTTATTCTAATCTAAAACGTTCAAAATGACATATCGAAAGATAATTACTATAAGGATGTTCGATGATTGCTGTCTAATTTTATATCCACATTTTATATTTACTGTTTCTACAAGAACTTTTTCAATTAAGTAGAATATCTTAAAATGTATATTCCATCTATAGCTGGTATAAAGTATATTTCAAGATATTTTTAAAAATAACTTCGAAATAAATTTTTATAAACATTTAAACCTAAAATAATTTACTGATATAAGGTTATTTTGTATATAGAACTTGAAATAATTTAAAACAAAAAATTCTGCAGATTATTGAAAAACAATTTTACTTGAATATTTTAGCAATAGATGGTAGCACTTGTAAAATTTAAGATTAACTTGGAATCGAACCAGAGCCCACTCATTCGCGGAGTGGATTCTCTACCGCCCAAGCCAAAGCTTCACATTTTAAATGTACTAACAAATAATATCATGAAAAAAATTTCGTGCTATTTCAGAGTATTATTTTAAAGAGTAAACAGATTATAAGTCTAGAAAACATACATCAAAATTAATTTTCTAAATTCTGACGGATGTTTTTTTTTTTCCGAAAGGATTCGAGAGAGAGAAGATCATTGTATTCGTTAAAACGAGGAATTTGCCATAGTGGGTAAATTCTTAGAATAGACCCCCCACTCTTTTTTCTAAGTACAAAATTGCGCCAAGTTGGCGCGTTTCTCAGTGTTTTGAAATTGACTCCTCCCAACTGAAGTGACGTCGTATTATACAGTTTTATGAACTGGAATTTTGATAAATGTTATTGCAATTGAATATAAATAAAAGTGAATAATACTCATAAAAAGATTATAAAATACGATTTTTGTGCATTTTTAAAATATCGCGTAATGGCAGAATAATAAAATTTTAGAAAACATATTGAAACACTCCATACTTAAAATATCTTTTGAATTTAAATCAATTTCAAAAACTTATAAATCGAAAATAAGAAAAGACAACACTTTAACAAAATTTAAGAAAAAACGACACTTAAGTAATTACGACAATTTAAGTGAAAAAGATTGTACTTTAACTAAAATTAAGAAAAACAGAACTTGAAAAATCAATACTTAGGAGAACCATTTTAAAAAGAACTAACTTTTATGTAACGAAACGCGTTTCACACTGCAATCCAAAAATATTGACTGATATATCCATATCTTTAATTACATCCACACCGGAACACGTTTCACATACTAATCCAATTAAATCTATAAAAATCTGCATATCTACTGAAAATTTCCGTAAAATATTAATGTATATGAATTATGAGGAATGTTTTGAATATTTATTCCAAAAAGGTTGTAGAAACAAATCTTTGCAAAAATGATCAAGAAAGATCTGTAAAAACAAGATTTCGATCGAAAAAGATCTGATGAAATACACAGAAGACTATTGAAATACTTTCTGTCTATTAAAATTCAGTTTCCCCAAAAGTCGCAAACAGATTCGCGCTGATTGGATGTCAGTTGGTCACTAGAAGTCATGGGCTACTAGATTGGTGAAGTATACGGTATGAAATTGTAACCCGAAGAATCGCTCCAACTTGGCGCTGGATCGTACTTTGAAAAATGAAAGGGGTTCTATTCTAAGAATCGACCGCCATGGTGTAGTAAATATTCTAAAACAATTTAAATTGGGATCCTTTGTATTTTGTGATGGAATCACTTAGTTAACTTATTTCAGAAAACTGATAAAATATGTATGTATCGCCACAGCAAACTCGCGTATGCTCTTATTTAAATTCACAGAAGGCGAATTTTCTAAAACGTGTCAAAACTGTTAAACTAGCGAGCCACTGGTAAATACAAATTTGAATCAGAAGGGACCAAAGAGATTATATTAGTAATAATGTCTTAATTTGTATTATATAATATTTAATGTATATAAAATCGCCTTGGAAGAGATTGTTTTTAAACATGGCCGCTGAACTAGGAGAAATTTCTCCGCTTTCATCTGATTGGCTAAATTTCTTTACCGTCGACGAACAGTGTGAAGGAGTTTACCACGCCACAAAGAGTTGGGTGAACTTCGGGTGTTGCCGTGAACCTTCTACCGCTGTGATGCGGTGACTGGGAAGGCACCTCTACACTTAAAAGAAAATAAACATGATACCTAAAAGAAATAAGAACACATATAATTCTGAGAATTTCTTAAAAGCACTACACACAAAATCATATTTCACAACGTAGTAGATTATAATTTTTGCAATTTTTAGAAATAATTAGAAATAAAAATATTCTTAAAAGAAATATAATTAGTCCAAAAAATGCTAAATAATTTTATAGCAGTTTGTGTTCTGTGCATCTAGAAACATGTTCTACTTGGGCTTTGTGCTCTTACTCACTGTGTTCACTCTTAAAAATCATCACAGTCGCATACCACCGTTGATCAGAGATGTGTAGTTTTAGCATGCATAAATATAATTTAAAATAGCCTATCAACTTAATTACAATATTTTTAATATTGTTTTTGATATATTTTTGAATTGAAGTTTACTTTAAAAAAAATGTCCCAAAATTTTATTCTGTATTAGTTATTTTCAATTTAAAATAGCTTATCTTTTAGATTTAAAATCATATTTCATAATGTAGTGGATTATAATTTTTGCAATATTTAGAAATAATTAGAATTAAAAATATATTTAAATATAAACTGAAAATAAAGGAAAAGAACATTATTAGATTAAGAATAATTTATGGATTTTAAAATAATACTCCTGAAATTATATGATCTTTTATAATTATTGTATTAACAATATAATATAAATTAAAATAAAAATTATATTACATATGGACAGAGTGATTCTACAGTATTGTGAATTTGCATAAATGACACATTTGATGTATCGTATCTTTGTAGAGAAAATTATTTAGATGAATGTATTTTAAATCTATTGAAAAAATATATTCTCCTAGCTCAAAATTTTTGTTTACAAAGATGCATAAAACTTTGCAAATGTCATGTCTGCAACATGCACTTATACTGTAGAGTTGTCCAATGCGTGATAAATATGTATATAAACATGTGATAAATACGTGTAGAAACACAATATAAACACGTAATAAATACGTCGAAAGCCCAGAACGACCGACTCATCCGAAGACTTGAGTAACCAGATGGACGTTCGGACGTAATA